>KN473261.1:441-14432 GCA_000787095.1 Periophthalmodon schlosseri
CTGACCCGTCCCCCTGGACCTGTTTGCCATGGGTGACCCTACCAGAGGCATAAAGCCCCCAACAACATGGCTCCCAGGATCATTCGGGTACTCAAACCCCTCCACCACGTTAAGGTGGCGGTTCGGGGAAGATATTCACCAACAATATAATTTAGAAAGTTATCATAAAAAATAACAAATCTGTATTTAATCTTTTTTTTATTAAGGACAGTATATGCATTAGAGAAATTAGGATTTACTGCTCAAATAACCTCTTTCATAAATTCATTTATTTTAGACATTTTATCACATGAAATTAATCTGCATTCATTTTATTTTTTAGTAGTGATGCCAGCTACTAAAGTGTGGTCACTTTTCATCACTTTTTCTAGCATAATTTCCTATTTGTGAGTGCTGTCTACTTCCATTACCAGACTAAATAAGCATGCTTCTAACTAGTCCTCACCCTACAAATCTAGTATGCAAATTAGACCTAATGTTATATTCATATCTTGTCATCACCTCCACTGTACAACCTCAATTGAAATTACTGTCCACTGACACATTATTGTTGCTTGGGGGGGGGGGTCTCCTCTCAAATCAAAATCTGAAAAATATGGCAGCAGATGCCGTTTTAATTGCAATCTTTTCCTGTAACATTTGCAGTTATGAGAATGATAAATAGCTTGACAGTGCATCTTCATTTTGATTTGAAAGCTGGTAAACAAAACAATTGGTTTACATAGAAAGATTGGAGGCGATAAACTTGCACAGTAGTTTTATCTTCATTTTGGATCTCTGTAATACAATAATAGAGATTGCATATGCTTTTTCCACTGAAGAAAATGATAAAGACATATGTTATTTTATTAATGCATATGAAGATAATATAGAAATTTTAATATCATTCTAAATATATAGGCTATGTCCTTATTGTCTGCATGTTCTGTGGGAATTTAACCTGGCACCTCCTTGCTATGAGGCGATACACTTAAAGAGGGGGTATTAGGTAAAATTGACTTTTTTGACCTTTCCATGTTATAATGTTGTTCCCTCATCAAAAACATGCCTGAAGAGGTTTTAGATGTCATCCATGGATGTTTGAATAATCTAGCGATCTCTCCCAGGCCCTATTCAAGCCCTCCTTACTTGTTCGAGCTGCAAGATTTGTCAAATGCTCCGCCCACAAGCCTATGTCATCTATGCTCCCACACAACAAGTCTCCATAAATACACAAAAACATGATACAAAACAATACACTACAGCTTTATCAACCTGATGTGATGTTCAGTAGTTTTATTAGCGGGATGCACACCCGGCTCATACCCATAATGTGATAGCGCTCTGAAGTGGGAGTCACTTTTGACTCAGAGCATCAAAAACAAAAGTGACACTTATAGAACAAATTTTGCATTATCAAAACAATAAAAGCTAACATGGTGATCTAAATATGTTATGTGTTAGCACTTAATAACCCATAGAAGTGAAATACTTAGTCTTAACCTGCAGATAGAGACACAAATAAGTGTGTCTCGTTCTCAGTATATGGTCAGGCCTCATGTGAAAACTCAGAACCTCCAGAATTCACTCAATGGGCTGCTGAGGCTGCACTAGCACTGATTCATGATTGGCTGCAGGTGCTGGCGTTTAGGAAATGACCATTCAGATCAGAGAGAGGCATTTTAGGTTTAAACCAACTAGATTTCAGCATTGAAACTGGCAACCCAAATGAGAGTCATGTGAGGCTCATTCTGCTATCTGGACAATTGTGCGAGGGCACTCTAGGCTTGTGTACAGTATGGCAGCCACACAGAAGCAGCGCTTCATCTCCTTCCGGAGTGGCACTACATCTACTTCCGGAGCAGGCAGAGTTGTTCAGAAGTGATACCAAGGATGAAGAATTAGAATGGATTTAGTGATTTGGAGTGAGATTGAGAGTAAACTTGTTAGCTTGTTTTATATGCTTTAGTTATCATTAACTGTTAATATCTTAGGTTAACATACCAGACACGTATTTAGATCGTTGTCTATACTTCATGTAGCTGAATAAATATGTGTTAGGTTAGCATAGTTATCTGATTAACTGTTAATATCTTACGTCAACATACCAGACACTTAATAAAAGCCAAAGTTAAATCTGTCAGCTGGACAAAAAGTTGTAGGAGTGAAGACATTTCGCTGCTCATCCAAGCCGCTTCTTCAGTTCTGAACAGAACTTTGAGCTTTTACTCAGACCTGGACAACTGAGGGATTACACAGATACCAGACACTTATTCAGTTTGTTGTCTATGCTTCATGTAGCTAAATAAATATGTTACGTTAGCGTAGTTATCTGATTAACTCTTTGTGACGGTTGATTATATATGTAACAGTTCACTTGTTTGACCAATAGATGGCGCTGGTGTGTTTGTAATACCTATAACAAAATTTACTTGACTTGTTTTCTTTATACATTTCATATTTAATTTCCCCTTATTTATTAATCATTTATAAGACCCAGGTAGATTTAAACACATTTACCTCATATCTGGAGTCACAGATAAGGCAAGTTTATAGAATTTAAAATCAAACTCGCACACACAGTTCCTTTAATAGCTTTATTATCAGTACTGCCTTGTTTTGGATTGTGTCTCTGGGTTTTCTTTTACCTTCAAAAAAAAAAACAGGGCCAGCCTTAGCCTTCAGGGGGTCCTAAGCAGAATTTGCCGTTGAGGCCCTCGCCACTTCAGTACAGTACAAAATTAAGGCAATGCTTTCATCATATCAACAGCAAGTAATAGCCATAAGTATAACAGTATAAAAATACAACTTGGAGCATTTTTCTGAGGCCTCAATATGTCAACTTACAGTTTGAAACATTGGAAGGACAAAAAGCTATGGAAGAATTTGCCTTTAGTTCGAAACTGGTTTGACAACATTTCCCTCCCATGTTAGCTTAGCATGTCATTGATTTTACTGTCTCCAAACCTTCCCTGTGCCATGTAGGTGTGCTGCTTTCAAGTACAAGTAAAGTTTTGACAATTTACAACAGAACAGTGGTTGACAAATATTGGTGAGGATGTAAAAAAAAATTGAACAAAATGTAACAGATCTTTTGACATATTTAGGTGAGGTAAGGAAAAAGGAATCCCAATTGGGGAGGCCCATCCCAGAGAATATTTGTTTTAATTCTAGACATTTTTTCTTTGTTTCCGGAGCATTTTAATGTGTTCCAATGTGTAATGTGTAATTGGACTGAACATTAAATTATGCACAAAATCTGGAAGCTTCAAAGAAGAGGACAAAAAGACTCACGTTTGATTTTAGGATCACATTATTTTGATGTTTATTGTCAGGCTTTGGATGCAGAGTTGAGTTGCGCATGCATTGTCCTGTACTTTAGATAAACTTAACTTCACTAACTTTTAGTCTTTTAGTTTAACTTGTAAAACACCAATGAATCCCAATTTGCACAATAGAGATTATGCAGCGACATCATTTTATTTGAAAAATATCCCTCCACATTCTGACTGAGTGGCACATTCTGCCTCATTTCTGTCCGTGGAGCTGTTTGTTTTCAGCACATTAATTATTTCCTCAACACACAGACAAACACTGACAAACATGTTCTTGAAGGAGAGAAAGGTGTGTATGATCATCTTGCTTGAAAAAGAAATCCATGCATCTGTAACGGAACATCTGGATTATTGTAAATTCTTGGTATGTGGGGCTGGACCAGGGCTCCCTGCAGTGCTTTCAGAATCTCCAGAACACTGCAGCTCGTCTGCTGACAAAAACCAAGAGACGAGACACATCCATGAAGTGAAGTCAATGGACCGTGCTCAGTTGCGCATGTTGCGAGTTTAGCCTTTAGTGGCTAGGTACAGCTGGTCCTGCCCTGCCCATGGACCATGCGCAGTTGAGCTACCCCCCATGAGACTTTGCGCGGAAAGAGCGAGTGGTGTGGAGCGGCCATGAAGGAGACAAGGTAATAATAAATAAATTACAAATTATATATGATAATTGGGCTCGTTCGCATCGCACATGCTCGTATATGTCGTACCACGTGACTGCTCTAACCAATCAGCGCTTGGGCTTAACTAGAGTGGACATAAAGCGTAGCCAAAGCTAAAAAAAAAAAAAAAAGCTTTTTTAAGACAACAGACTGATTTAGAGCTGAGAAAAAGTTTATGATCTGAAAATAGGTAAAAATCAGAACAAAATTTGACCTTTGTGAAAGTTGTAGGTGCCCTGTCAGTCCCTGTCAGTCCCTGTCAGCCGAACACGAGCAGTTTGTGATTACGGTCTATGAGAAAAATCCTTTCTGGGCGGGAGGGATTTTTTCGTTTTAGTACCAATGAGTGGCCACTAATCCTACTTGAGACGGCTCTAAGCAGGAATACCCCATCCAGTTATTTTAATAGATTAATGTGTGCAACTTGCACAGGACTGGAAAAAATATATTTTTTTGCGGCGTAGGTTGGGGCGGGTAATTTTTTCACAGAAGAAAAATATGTAGGCTATTATTACTATAGCCTATACTATAGTAATAGTATAGGCTATAGTAATAATGGGCCTCTGTTTGTTTATGTTTGATAATAAATTTTACGTAACCATGTAACCGGCACAATTAACCTATAACATGATGCACTGGCGTGCATGAACGGCACGCCCCCTTTGCGCAGCATTGCGCGCCACCCACACACGCCACATTAGCCAGTTACAACCATAGCCACAGTAAACAAAGCCAAAAAGAAACGATTTGGAGATGAAAGATGAGGTATTAATTTGTTTTGAAAGAAAATTGCAGCTGGTTCATTATATTGACAGATTCACTCCCATGTTTTCAAGCACATTTTTCACTAAAATAAAACTGCATTTATTGACATTTTTTTACAGTGTATTTAATGATTGAGGGTGCGTGTCGGGGCAGGTTGTATAAATAGATTCTGCTGTGCAGGGCGGGCTGGGGCTAGACTGAAAACTCACCTCTTCTCCCTGGTATTTAATACTAGACAGGATATCTTGGTGCTTTATACTTTTTCCTATGTACCGTATATTTATTTTATGTGAAGCACTTTGGTCAGCTGAAGTTGTTTTTAAATGTACTGTATAAATAAACTTGAATTGAATGCCTGCATAAATGATGATTGTGAGCACAATCTGCAGTGTCGGAGTTGTTTAACTGTTCACTGGTTTTCTTCTGTTGACTTCATTTTCTTGTTTTAGAGTCAGGTACAAACTAAATATTTCACAGAGTTGTCGACTTTTATATTTGTGATTAAACTGTAGCAGCTCTTCACATTTTAGATTCAGTGTTTTGAGCTTTTACAGAAGAAAATGTCATTACTCATCATTGACACTCATATACGTTTGCCACTCACTAATAAAGTTCCAAAGGTTGTGATTGTCATCTGCATAACCTCTAGTGGAAGAGGTCACATGTCAGATGAAACGTGTGTATTGTCTAGTTTATATTTAATTAGCAATACCTAGTTAGTGCAAGACCATTGGATTAAATGATACTCATCTTTAAACCAAAGCTCATCATATCTCTTAATGTATGCCATATATTGAACTGTATTATGTTTTTGGAATGTTCCACAATATGGTATTAAACATCTAGTACCTAGATATTTTATGCTTTGTTCATATTTGCACAAACACCACATCAACATTCCCTGTTTACATTGGGCTAAACAGGGACTAAACCCAGAACTAAACCAGGATTAGACCAGGACTAAAACAGACACAGTGTATTGTTTTTTCCTGATGGTATTTCCTTTACCAGTCTCCTTACATTCACCTCCCATCAACTTGGATAACTTCTCCCCTAAAAAAGGCAGTTTTCTTCCCTATATTTACAGCAGAATCACAGCTGTGTCTAAAGTCTGGTCAATAACAAGCCCTTGATGGTTTGGGTTGTTTTGTGCAGTGTAATTTTCCGACTTTGCCGCTACAGAATCGATTGGTAGCTGTTGATTCGGCTCTGTCCTTTTTCTAAAGAGCAGAATTGACACAGCTCACAGTGCAGCGCCGCTAACCCAGTGTTTAGGCTCCACGTGTGGCTCCAGTAGTCAATAACAGGAGACAGAGTGAGAGGAGAGGGTTATCAGAGGTGGAAGTGGCAAAATTTAAAGGTGTACTGTGTAACTTTTCTAAACTGGGGTCTTCCACCTGCTTGTCTCCATAGAGATGTTATCTCTATGGAGACAAGTTGCCTGATCATTCAGTCCCTTCTACATTCTATACAGAGCATGACATCCTAACTTGGAACAGTCCAATCACAGCCGCTCATTTGTGTCATGTGTCTCTCAAATGCAGAAGACATCTCCTCTTGAAAATTCTCGTAATATTCAGAACAATAGATATCATTATTACCGGAGAATTTGTTTGTTTGTTTTTGTTTTATTTACCTTTTTTGTGTTTAAGCTGCCATGTTTGTTTTTACCTGAATGGAGCATGCATCTCTCTGATTGTTTAATCCACCTGTCAGTCACACCCAACTCAAATTGGGGAGACAGGATACGCCTCCAGGCCCACTCATCTTTGTAACGTTAAAGTGTGTGGTTCTGGCTGGACATGTGAGGAAAAGAGTCATTTAGACTTAGTAGGTGTAACTTAAAGCGCACCGTGGCATATTACGTTGGCTCAGAACATTGCTTATGATACCAGGTGATTAGGCTTTATTAGCAACACATTCACAGTTGACATTCCTTATAGACAGAGTGAGAGGAGAGGGTTATCTTTTTAGGTGCAGAGTCTGACCGCCACCTGCTTGTTTCCATAAAAATGTTATTGCTTTGCCTGAGCTCTCAGAACCCCAAAGCCCAAAACAGACCATAAACAAACTTTTATGAGTCCATTTATCATAGTTAACATTAAAAATATATATATTGACTAAAACATTTATAGATGTTGTTCTCTAAATTAGCATTACATTTTTGTTGGCTAAAACTGATTTGGCTAAATAAAGACAAAAAAAATGAAACATTTTTTTAAAGACCAAGGGTTTGTCCACACTTGCACAATCACCACATCAAAACTGGGACTAAACCAGGACTAGACCAGGACTAAAACAGGACTAAGCCAAGTCTACATTTGGACTCTTAATTGGGCAAAAAGGACCAAAAAAGGAACTAAATTTAAATTTCTTGTAAAAGATAACACCAGACAAAAGGAAATCGTATGTGGCAGTGGTAGCAGCGTACTGTCATTCTTTCATTTTTATGTATCTTTATTTCTACAGGGAGAGCCCACTGAGAGCACCACACTCTCTTTTTCATGAGCACCCTGTTCAATACAGTCAAAAACAAACAAAACAAATAACTGCATAGCTCCATTTAAAACATTAAAAACAGGAGCAGGTGTGATTATAAATGTTTATCTCCACATTATTAAAGTGCTGCAGTGGCACCAATCTATCCAGTTTTGCATGTCCTTGAAATGTGTTCCATTTTTGGGAAGCAAAACAACCAAAAGCTTTTTTTCCCGATTTCATTTTCAGTTCTAGTGCGGCCAGTTTTAGGTGTAGACAATCATGAGTTCTTGTATTAAAAGTTCAACAAACAAGTGAGATACTGAGTCAGTCTATCGTCGTAGTCCCTTATAAATACATTTAATAAATACATTTTGTACAGTGCTGTTTGTTCTCTTCTGCCAGATAGCGATGGCCACCCTATTTTTCCATAGAGTGTACAGTGATGGGTTTTGAATTCATCACCTGTTGAAACAAAGGGCTGAGTGGAAGAGTGTATCTAAAGGTTTCAAAGTGGAGGCTGAAGTGCATGCATATTATATCGCCTTAATCTAGTACAGAAAGAAAAGTTGCTTGAACTAATTCTTGATATGTATTTTAAATGATACGTTTTTTTCAAGCCAAAACCCAAGATATTTATAGGTGGCTTAACAAAATTTACAACTATGCACTAAGATGTCTGTGTAATCCCTCAGTCGTCCAGGTATGGTCTATAGTAAAAGAAAAAATTAAAATCTGTCAAAAAGATGGTAGGAATGAAGACGTTTAGCTGCTCATCCAAGCCGCTTCTTCAGTTCTGGTCAGATTGCTGGTGGACACTGCTTTATATCTATCTGAAGGGAGGAGCTCACTACACTGAAACTAAAAACACATATTGTTTACACTTTCTGTTTGTAGGCTAGGTCTATTGAGCTACACTAAGTGTGAACTGTGCCCGAGTCATAGTTAGCATAATCATTCAGGCCCCTACTAGGTGCTCTCACACCTATTAGCATCCTGGCTAGCCCTACTGTTTTCTTTGTTTTTAGATTTGGGTCTGAGGATGGAGTTATAGGTAGGAGATAGATGATGTCTAAGGCCCCCATTCCTGTTCAAGGAAGGATTGTCTTTCCTAACAAAAATTGGTCCTCCCTTCAGATAGATATAAGGCTGTGTCCACCAGTAAACTGACCAGAACTGAAGAAGCCGCTTGGATGAGCAGGGAAATATCTTCACTCCTACAACTTTTTGTCCAGTTGACAGATTTAATTTTTTTTTTTACTAACTGTGCACTAAATACTTCTAATTCACAAATGATCTGTGGAGCACAACATAAACAAGGCTAAACAGTTGCACACTGCAGACCTGCTTTGGGACTGCTCAGATCCATGCACATATGGAAAGAAAAGTGTTACATTTAAACATAAAGCTACCTCTAGGGGGCGATGCAGTCACCTTTACGTCCATGTTATCTCTCAGTGATGGAGTTTCATTTGCTTTAACACTTTTCTTATACATATTTTCTCACAATTTTCTCCTGATACCACACTGAAAACTCATCTTCACTGGTGCAGAGCTTTAATTAACCTGTTGAGAATTTTCACTGCAAAAGACTATAGGGTTTAACAGTAACAATTTCACGTTGAGGTGAAAGTGAGGAAATATACAGTAACACAATGCATAAATTAGTACTTCAGATGCCCTCCCATCCTTCTATATCCCTGTACTTTAGGACTGAGACGGGGGCAGATCAAATGTCTCTAGTTAATCTGCAGAAGTTGTGGTGTGTCAGATGCCCTCCTAGATGTTATGGAGAGGTTGGATATATACATTGAGAGAATGGACGTTGTCACTGATAGAAATGATCAGGGAACATTTGCACTCACTGCTATTTTGCCACTGCCAACTACCATCACAATTTCCTCTACTACTAGCCTATATCAATATACTTTTACTTCTATAATCACTCATTTATACTAATTCTACTGCTACTATTACTACTACTGCTACTACTTCAACTACTATTACTACTACTATATTATCAATATCATAAGATCATGAAACTAATATCTTTAAACTCTACTTTAATGCATCTGACAATTTACATAATGATTTTTTCCTACATTTTTATTTAGTGCCATACTTAACCCACTCATAGGAACCATTTTGCAACCTATATTTTGAAATTCAGAACTCTCTAAGCAATTTAGCTGCCACCTTTTACCTTTTATGCAAATTACCTCAAGTTAAAAGTTCTTTTGAAGTCTTCATTAGCATACAATAGGGACAACGGCTTTTTCACTATTGTCTACTACTACTATTACTACTACTACTACCACTATCACTACCACTACCACTACCACTACTACTACAACAAAAGTCACTATTTTACTATTACTACTAAGAGCCTAATACAACTACGTTTGCCATTGCTACAACAATCATTATTGTTATTACTGATTACTGATGCTGATATTAATACTACTACTACATTCCTTACTACTACTACTACTAACTAATATCTAGCTATAACTACCATAACAAATTACTTCTACTAGGCCTACTAGCTTACTTCAGTACACTTTTACTACTCTGACTTATATTCGTAAATGTTACTACTACTGCTGCTGCTGCTGCTGCTACTACTACTATTACGACTACGACTACAATAACTACTACAATAACTAATGTTATACTGCTACTTCTACTGTATATTATCAACAGCATATCTTAATACATCAGAAATCTCCTTTTCAATATGTTCTACTACTACCAAAATCACTGGCCCAGATACTATTACTGCTACTACTAGCCTTCTATATTAGTAGTATTAGTAATATTTGACTTACAATCACTACTATATTTTGCAATGTATATTTTGAAATTCAGAACTCTCTAAGCAATTTAGCTAGCACTTTTTACCTTTTATGCAGATGTCCTCAGGTTAAAAGCTCTTTTGAAGGCTACATTAGCATACAGTAGGGACCAAAGTTCAGAGGTAAGCCTGTGAGTTATTTTAGACACTTTGAGAGCCGTTTGAGTCTATCAGACAGTTCACCTCTCTCACCAAAAGGCAAAAACGTGATTCTTTTGTTCGAAATGTTGAGCTGTAATCGTCCAAATCAATTTTCAGACCTTGTTTTTTTTCCTGTAATTGTTGTGGAAATGAGGTGAGTTGTCATGGCAACGAAGGAGAAGTTTCTTAAAAAAGATGTATTAGTACCAGGAGAGACAGTAATGATCAGTGATGCATTTGGTCATGTGATCAAGACTATTTAACTAACCTTTATTGTAGTAGTAGTAGTAGTAGCAGTAGTAGTAGTAGTACGAGCAGTAGTAGTAGTAGTACGAGCAGTAGTAGTAGTAGTACGAGCAGTAGTAGTAGTAGTACGAGCAGTAGTAGTAGTAGTACGAGCAGTAGTAGTAGTAGTAGCAGTAGTATGATCAGTAGTAGTAGTAACAGTAGTACGAGCAGTAGTAGTAGTGGCATTATGAACAGTGTCAGTATCAGTAGTAGCAGTATTAGCAGTAGTAGGAACAGTAGCAGTAGTAGTGGTAGGCCTAGTAATAGTAGTAGGAGTAGTAGAAGCAGTAGTAGTCATAGTAGAAGTAACAGTCATAGTAGTAGCAGTAATAGTAGTAGTAGTAGCAGTAGGAATAGTAGCAGTATCAGTAGTAGTAGTAGTAGTAGTATAAGTAGGAGTAGCAGTCGTAGTAGTAGTAGTAATAGTAGTAGTAGTAGCAATAGTAATAGCAGTAGTAGGCCCAGTAGTAGTAGTAGTAGTAGTAGTTGTAGTAGTAAGAGTAGCAGTAGCATTAATAGTAGTAATAGCAGTAGCAGTAGTGGCCGTAGTAGTAGTAGTAGTACCTGTAGTATCATCAGTGGCTTAATTCATTCAATTCAATATATTTACATATTCACATATTTATATATTCTATACATTTTTAGACTGAAGCAGGGATGTATCAAATTTACCAAAACATTTATTAAAGTGATATTATGTAACTTTTCAAGTGGAGGGTCTGTTACCTGCTAGTCTTTGTGCTTTGTGCTTTTGTCTTTGTGCTGCTTTGTTTTTGGATATTCCACAGTATGGCATTGTACTTATCTAGCTTTGCTTTTTTTTTTTACATTACAGGTGTTTTAATTGTTCAAAAATGTCCTTCAAAAACATGCATTTGTACTGTAAGCGGGCTCGTCTCTCCACAGATGTGACCCAAAAAGTGGCCTAGTGGTGTCACCTACTTGTCTGGATGGAGATGGATTAGTTTAATGCCATAGTGTGGAACATTCCAGAGAAAGCAATAACATCTTAAAAAAGTTACCCAGTGCACCTTTAACAATAATGAATAGTTATAATTTATATTTTATTTATTTTCACAGTTTGAAGAAGAAGTTCATAAAATTTGTTGTGGTTTAAAGGGGTAGTCATCTTGGATTTCTTCTCCCGGACATGTAATGACAATAAATGACCCAAACATGGACTATTAGGCTATGCAAATGATGTTTTTGTAAATTCAAACTAGCTTGGCATTTTCACTTAACCCCCCTAACCCATTTAGAGACGTTTCCCATTCAGTCAAGATGTCTACGGTGGGGGAAAGGGACCAAAATTATCCCTTACGTCAATCAAAAACCCAATTATTATCTCCATCAGGAAAGAAGAGCACCACAAAGGAAGTCTACAGTACAATGCCACAGTCTAGACCAGAACAATTAGCATGTAATTAGTTCGTCAGACGCTTCCGGATTGATCCATGCTTTGATTTGCATGAAAAATCAGGTCAAGAAGAACACAGAGCTCGGAGGAGATAGCAATATGATTATTGTTTTCAAAAGATGTGCTGGAGGTGCTACTTTTACTGCGTGATCTAATTTTAGTGGTTTTAAAGTCGCAATGTTGAACTTTTCTCATGGAAACCCAACCATCTGCTTGTATGCATTATGTGTTAATGTTTTGTCTGGAATGTTCCATAGTATGGCATTAAACATATTTATCTTGCTGCATTGATTTAGTTACAGGGGTTGAAGAATAACAGATCTGACCTATAACTTGGCCCAGTGGAGTCACCTGCTTGTTTCCTTGGAGATAGATCCCACACCTATTTTCTACACTGTCTTATTTGACTGGTTTTAAAGATGTACTATGTAACTTTTCTGTTAGAGGGTCTGCCATCTGCTTGTATCATGGATCATGTATTAATGCTTTGCCTGAAATGTTTCACAGTACAGCATTAAACTTATCTATCTTGTATTTGTTCAGTTACAGGTGTTGCTAAAAATAATCTTGAAAAACAAGGATTTGACCTGTAACTTGCCAGTGGAGTCACGTTTCCATGGAGATAGATCCCACTCCTATTTACCACACTGACTGACTCTGACTTTTTTTTTTAAACTACACAGTTTAACAACAATAATTTGAGAATGAGCTTGACTAAAAAGTAAAAATATTTGTGGTGAAAAGGTAAACTAAATTACAATTTCTCATCAAAATAACACATTTATTTAAAAATTGTTAGCCCCAATTTTTACTTTATTTTTCACTATTTAGTTCTGTCACTCCCTTAAAAAACAAAAACTTATTGTTCAATTTCAAGTCTACAACTAAGCCACAATTCTTCCACTCTTCCTCCTTCACCCCCTCCTCCTCCTCTTTCCAAAAATAAGTGGGGCGCCAATCAAAGAACCAAAATCAAAAAAAGAAAAAAAAAAAAAAAAAGAACGTTACCATAGCAACTGTTCACCCAAAAATCAAATGGTTGGAACTGCTACTTGCAATGTCATTTTCCACCTCTCCTCCTCCTCCTTTTCGCAGCCTTCTTACCGGGTGGCAAAGTCGAAAAAAAGACATAAAAATGAGAAAATTACCTGTACTTTCTTCTTTTTGTATCACTGCAATCACATCTTTTCACAAATCTTTTCCAAAACCAGTGTGAAGCCTCTCGTAGACCAAGTCCAAGCCACTTCAACGTCAGCAATTTTGATTTTTTTTCCCATGTTTTTTTTCTCTTCTAAGCTGCAACAAAAAGGACAAAATCAAGTACTGAATGAAGACTTCTATAACTTGCAATCCCAAAAGAATCCTGAGGTATAGATTAAAAATGGGAAGTTTTCATAAATGGTTTTCCAAAAAGTAGGGTAAGATCATGTTTTTGACTAAACTTAAAAGCCTCTGTACCTGATTTTTATTGTCTTAAAAACATAAAAAAAACAGAACTAGTTCACTTTAAACAGTTTGGAGTGGTCCAAAGTATTCCTCACTTACCTTATGCATTCTGAGCATCCTACTTATTCTCCATAATGAATTTAAAAGCGCTTTTCACAACTTTCAGAGACCAGAACAGAGTTCTGATGGGATCATAAAGCTAACAACAACTATCATGCTAACTGCGCACTTTCTGACTACATGGACAATAAAATGCTTTATAATTAGATGCAGACAGTACACATCTGTTTGTATCATGGATTATGTGTTATTGTTTTGCCTGGAATGTTCCACAGTATGGCAGTATATCTATCTTGATTCAATTGATTCAATAACAGTTGTTGTGAGTGCTCATCTCTCCACACATTTGACCAGTAAATTGGCCTCGAGGAGTCACCTGCACCTACAGTCACCTGTATGACCGGAGCAGGAGCTGTGTTCGCATTGCCGGCAGTAAGTCAGACCTGTTCCTGGTGCATGTTGGACTCCGCCAGGGCTGCCCTCTATCACCGGTTCTGTTCATTGTATTTATGGACAGAATTTCTAGGCGTAGCCAGGGCCCAGAGGGGGTACAGTTCGGGAACCACAGG
>KN473263.1:0-25618 GCA_000787095.1 Periophthalmodon schlosseri
GCCTGTGCGAGCAGGGCGGTCTACAAACTTGGTTCAGTTGCACCAGTTCTGTCAGGAGGAATGGGCCAAAATTCCTGCCAACTATTGTGAGAAGCATGTGGAAGTATATCCAAAACATTTGACCCAAGTCTTACAGTTTAAGGCAATGGTACCAACTACTAATGAAATGTATGTAAATATCTGACTTTGAAGAAAGTAATGAAAAATTGTTTTAAAAAATCCTTCTCTCATTATTCTCGCATTTAGCAAATAGAAATAATTTTGGTAATTTTAATTGACCTAAAACAGGAACAGGAAAAGTTTAGTCTGAAAAGAAAAAAAAAAGTATTTGTCTTTTTATGTAGTGTATGTAAACTTCTAGTTTCAACTGTATATCTAGTCGGTAACGCCTCCGGCAACCTCAGGTAGCTCTTGAGGTCAAAATAAGGTCTGCTGTGTACTGTCTGCATCTAATTATAAAGCGTTTTATCAGGAAGTGTTTAGTTAGCATGCTGGTTGTTGTTAGCATTACTGTGACTGCAGAAGTGCACTCTAGTCTCTGAAAGTTGTGAAAAGCGCTAATGAACTCATCGCTGTAAATAATTAGGATGCTCAGAATGCATAAGGAATAACTTTGAACCATTGCAAACCATTTGAAATGAAACTGTTTTTCATGTTTTCACACAGTAAAAATAATTGTAGATCATGATTTTACATTTTGTTTTGTAATTTACAATATTTATTTAAAACTTGTGTTTTTATTGTTGAAAGGTGTCTACAGGACATGTTTGAACCTGACAGGTTTTGAATAGTAAGTAGTAATTACAGAGAAGTGGGCGGGGATAGGCAATAGGTAAAAACCTCTTATTGACCTTCAGCAACATTTTCAGTTTTCATAAATAATTCAAAGGACTTAATCAAAATTCCTCTGTGCAATTAAGAACTAAATCAAATTAAAATTCTTGTAATATTTTATAAACTTTGCCTTTTAAACTCTGCAGCAGGTACAATAATAAAACAGTATTATGATGTTAACCTCAGAGATGAGGCTGTCTCTGTCCCTGTGAGCTGACATGTTTTTACCCTTACCCTCCTCCCCTCCTCTCCTCTCTCTTTTTCGCTTCCCACATTTTGTATCTGTCTCTTTCTCCCCCTGTCTCTCTCCCTGTCTGTCTTTTTGCATACCTTTAATTGAAACATAATAAACGTATTGTTTAAAAAACCCTTTCTTTCTTCTTCCCTCTCTCTCTCTCCCTGTCTCTCTCTCTTTCTCATTCTCTGCCACCTCTCTCTCTCCTTCTCCTCTCTCTCTCTCTCTCTCTCTCTCTCTCTCTTCTTCTTCTCTCTCTCTCTCTCTCTCTCTCACTCTCTCTCTCACTCTCTCTCCATCTCTCCCCTTCTCCCCCTCTCCCTCCCTCCTCTCCTCTCCCTCTCGTCTCAGTGTAGACTTGTACCTGTTGTTTCTGACAGTGGACACTGGACCCTGACATGTGACATGCTCTGTTTGTTTGTCTGTCCACAGCCTTGTCCTCTCCTCCTTTCTGCCCTCCTCCCTTTCTGTCTCTCTCCTCTCTCCTGGTTTATTTTCTTTTTGGGTCAGTTTTGATTGGTTTATTTATTTTTCGTTTTGTTGGTATTATTGCATTTATATAGTTAAAAAATATACAATATGATTATAAATGTATGAATTATTGATGTTTACAGCAACGTCAGCTCCCATTGGGCACCACCGTTTTCTAACGCAGACGTCAGCGGACTTGTTTCTTTTATTAAATGGTTTTAGATGAATAATGTGATTTAAAATGTGCAAATTATAACATAATGATTCACGGGTGTCAGAGATTATAACTATAGAGAGACGCAAGCACAATAGGGCTGGTTTAAGCATTTTCTTAACCATATTTGTGTGTTGCTTTTCTTGTAGCTCCTGCGCAGTTCGCTGGTGAATAATCGCACTCAGGCCAAAGTCGCGGAGGAGCTCGGGATGCAGGACTTCGCCATCACTAACGACAAAACCAAACGGCCTGTGGCTCTAAGGACCAAGACGCTCGCCGATCTGCTCGAGTGTATGTACAGCATGTATGATAAAGCAGGGGCTCTCAGACATTTTGAGCCCAGGGACCCCTTATCGCTATGAAAATATCCCAAGGACTCCCTCTATAGTAGCATCACAATAAAATTCAGAAGATCAAATCAAAGTTTTGAGCTGTGTTTAGTGTGTCTGAGTGGTGGGGAGAGTTTCAAAGGGTGGGGGCAGCGATGGAAAAGGTTTATAACCGAGTTTGGCCGAAAGATCAATTTGTCATAGTCGTAATTTGTAACAGTATGTTTGTGTATAGTTTCATACAGTTTCATAAGAAACTGTAGTAAGTCATCAAGAGGAGAGAAGGATCAGATGTAGCAGAAGAGAGAAGGAAGGGCAGAGGAGAGGGTCAGATGGAGCAGAGGATGCAGATGAGAGCAGAGGATGCAGAGGAGAGAGTCAGATGGAGCAAAGAATGCAGAAGAGAGGGTCAGATGGTGCAGAGGAGAGGGTCAGAGGATGTGAATAAACATATTTACATAATGCAATCTCAGTCAGGGTTTTTGGCATCTCTTTTATATTGTATATTTTCAATAAGACATATTTGACCGTTATCTCAGTTTTTGGGGACCCCCGACACATGCCCCATTCACCCCCATGGGGACCCCACTTTGAGAAGCACTGTGATAAAAGATAATATGTACGAGACACAATTTTCCTTCATTTGAAAAGTTACATAGTGCGTCCTTAAAAACGAAATTGTCAGTCAAATTTGCCCATTCGTTTTGCATAAATTACAAGCATTTTTTCTGATTCCCTACCAAAATGTGTGTTAGTCTTGAATACTGTGTCTAACTGTGCATAACATGCTCATCTCCAGAAAGCAGCCTTAAACCTGTCAGTCTGGAGTCCCATTGATCCTGAGCTCTTTGTGTTCATGTCTCTGTCACTGGAGATGTGTTTATGATGGTTTAGTCCTTCTTTCTTTCAAAACCTGCACCACTTAATCCTCTGCTCTCTGCACAAACAGCCCGCTTTGTCCTGCTGCTCCTGACTTTAATGAGAGCTGACAGAGATTACAGCGATTGACTCAAATTATGCTCTGAAGAATGACACATAAATGGTTACAGGCAGCATTTAAAACACAGTGTGTACATTAGTGGGGGGTTTCTGTGTGGAGTTTGCCCTTGTGTCTGGGTGGGTATAAATCAAGGTACCGTATTTTCCGGACTATAAGTCTCACTTTTTTTCATAGTTTGGCCGGGGGTGCGATTTATACTCATATGCGATTTATATGTGAAATATATGTTTTTTTCTTCATTATTATGCATTTTTTGGCTGGTGCGACTTATACTCCGGTGCGACTTATACTCCGGAAAATGCGGTACTCTGATTTCCAACTTAAAACATGCACAGTGGTTTAATGCTTCAGCTAGGTACTCATGACCGGGATCCTGACTTACATCTGATCCACTGCAGCTGGCAGATTTAACCCAGAGACACTACAGGACGGGTCAAATGCAGGTTTAACCAGAGATGCTGAAGGATGGATAATATTCAGAGGGCAGAATTTCAATATAATCTGTTTGCAATATGTGCAATTTTTATTTTGGCCCTTTTGTGACCCCAGCCTTTGGGACAACGGATGGAAATTAGCCTTTGGCTATAATCCGGTGTGTTTACATTCATGTTTGTATCATGCCGTTCATTAGCATACATTGTCCCAATCAAATAAATAAAAATACAACAAAAAACAACAGGATTTTTTGAACAACAAAAACGCCATACTGTGTAACATTCCAGGCAAAGCACTAACTCCATGGTGACAAGTAGGTGACACCGTCTACCTGAAATGTTTCATAGTGCACCTTTAATATACAGGCAATTACCAAGCTTGTGCTATGTTTACTGTCACATTGGTGCCATGGACAGGAACCTTTGAATGTTTTATTCTGAGCTTTCAAAAATTTTTTAAAATAATTAATGACTTTTTTTTTTTTTAATAATGACTTTTTTACAATATTTAGATAATTAGTTGGGTAAGCGATATATGAAACTCTATATATGAGTAGACCTTTTTATAATTTTCATATATGCAGCACATGGCTTAGATTTTGTCCAATAACCCAGATATTAAACTAATGCTGATCCCTGTTAATGTAGTGGAAAATTTTGCCCAAAACACGCTGCAACTGATGAATATTTAGATTCAAATTTCATGAAAATGAGAAAACCAATTCTGACCTGTTTTTATATTAAATTGTCCATTCCTAATGCATGAGCCACATCCGCAAACACACAGCACAGGGTTCATCTCATTTGCCTTTTAAATTCAGCGCAACAGAGGAGCAAAGAGGAGCCGACAGGAGCAGCAGCAGACAGGAGTAAGCAGGAGCAGAGGGCAGAGAGGAGCAGACAGAAGCAGAGAGGAACAGAGGAGCAGACAGGAGCAGACAGGTGCAGGGTTGACGACACCAGGGTCAATTCTCAAAATGAGGCCATATAAACGTTTTCCGTGGCCTGCGGCGATATCCGAGGAAATATTACCCCATTATTCCAGTGTCTGTTTGTGCTCGGAGCTAATGCAGGTCAGAAACACAATATGAAGATGACAGCTTATACGTTTCATTGGTTTTCATTGTAAAGAGGCCCACACAATCAGAAAGCATTTGCCTCATAACTGTGACCTCTAAGAGACCTTGGGCTCACCAGTATTCTAGACAGTTATGTTTACATGCACACCAAAATCTTATCATGAGCTGATTTCTGGAGTTATCTGATTCTTAAAATGTTATACAGTTATGAGTTCTCTTTAAAGATTCAAAGAGTTATTTTAAAATGTATTGCACTTTCTCTTTCAAATATAACAGTTTCTTTTGATGATCAGAGTTCTCTTGTGCTATAAACACACATCAATAATCACATCTCAGTATTGCTTATCTGATTACGCTAACTGTCCGATTTTTACTGGCTATGTAAATTGCTATGTTTGTAGTGTATGGGGAGTTATAGCGTGTAGTGTTTTTATGTGAGGGTTTTTGTCACTTTAACCTGACTTTCTCATGCATAAAGTTAGATTTGATAAAGCCGTTCACATACTAGTCAAATACTGATCTGAATGAAAGTGAATGAAGGATCTCAGTGTTGTTCATGGTGTCAGTAGTCGTGAATAATCATAAATCTGTGATGTTTCTTCACTTAAATGTCAACATTCCATACCACTGTGTTTAGTAGCACTCACCCGACAAGAACCAAACACCTTTAGTAAACACAGTAGAGACAGATGTGTAGGTTGTATTTTGAGTAACCCAATGCTTGTGTTACTGTCTGCAGCCTTCATCGCAGCTCTGTACATCGACAAGGACCTGGAGTTTGTGCACACTTTTATGAACGTCTGCTTCTTCCCACGACTCAAGGTAAAACTAAACTATTTTATTTATTATTACAGGAGCATTGCAATTGTTTAAAGGGGAAGATTGTTTGTCATTTTACCCAAACCGTTGGATTAGGTCCCTTTTTTTTTTCTTTATTATAAAGACATCTAAACGCCATTGCTCTGAAGTTTTCACTTACCCCCCCCATACACACCTGTTGATCTGACTCCTTTTTATAAATTGTTTTAAATGTATTAACAGTGATACATGTAGGATTCAGCAGCAACATGTAGCCATTTTGGCACCAATATTTTATTTTATTTTTTTTTACTTTTATATGGTGGTTATGATAGCTAGCAAACACATAATTTACTTAAGAATTTATTCTTCAGCTTGTTTATCTGATATGAAGAGAGCAGGCCCCCTATAGTCTTTTTTCATTGTTCATTCGATTTTTTGAGAAAGATTGTACATGTTACATATAATTCTTCACAAGTCTTATTTTTATTTATTTTTTTTTATATTATAATGTATTGTTTAGCGAGGCCAACAGTTTAAATAAGAATTTGTTTTTCATGTTTTGCTTGGTAAAATAAGGTAAAATCTAATTTTAAAAATGCTTGTTCATATATAGAGAAAACTTTAGTAGTGTAGTCTATATTAGGGCTTTAGTCATTTAATTGTTTTCACTTTGTGAAATGAGAGAGTGAGCTAAAGATTTTGTATTTTTTTATATTTATTTGCAAAAAGTCACATTAATCTCATGATTCACAAATTGAATCGAAATTGAATTGAGTCTTTATATAAATACATTGTTTTGTAGTACTTTTTCTGCATAAATAGTAGTTTTTCCCTGAACTCCCCCTGCAGGTGTAGTCTTGTGAGAGCAGTTTGGGTCAGATACACAGAGATGCATAATATTTTTGAGAGCTTTAGCCACACGCCCATTTTAGTCGACCAGTCAATCAGCAGGACATGTCTTTAGTCCAACAAGAATTTGTGTAGTGTGCCACAGCCTTCACCCATACAGTCTTTTTTGAACTTGTCACATATTTATTCTTCCTGTTACTGTTTTTTTAATGTTGTTCTTATATTCAGTGGTTTCTCTCCCCACTTGTGCAGGTTTGCCCTCATCAATATCCTTTGCCTCTCTTTCTCTCAGTCGATAAAATCGCCCCCTAAATGCAGCTAGCTTCCCCTGATAGCGGTCGCTAATGGTCGTGCTATAATGGTGCTAGCATTGACAGAAACCTGAATGTTAGCCAAATTGATGCTATTTTAGTCGTCGTGAATGGGAATCACAGGCATGTCGACATTATTGGCTAGCTAATCTCGCTTTGGTGTTTTTTTCCATTGATCCGTGAAGTATTTTCTGCCATGATAGCGTCGCTGCCCCTCGGTAACGTATCGAACCCAGTGCTGCGATTGGCCAGATGTTGGTGGAGATAGTTGGTGGTGTTTTGAGAGCATTTTGTGCTTCCTTTTTTACGGTAAATACGAGTTTGAGGAGCACTTTCAGATAATCTGAGGCCGATTAGACGCGTCACGCTTCAGTCTGGTCACTGCGCTGTGAAAGGCATCGGCTCCATTGGAAAGGTCAAGACTGCAGGCAGACGACACAAGCAGGGTGCAGACTCTAATACTAAAATATCAATGGCCCAACTAGTAATATATACCATCATTTGTTGGTACATTTGTGATATGGTCGACTATATGCCAGTGGCACAGGGGTTTAAAGGACATTATTATTAACGACATGGGGTTTTGAATTTCCCAGGATTGTTACATCAAGGCCAACAGTTGAATGTGAGGCATAATTAAATGTGCATTATATAACTGTACTACCAGCAAGGTATATGTTTCATATTTTGTAATTGAATAAATGAAAAAATGATAATTCCAATGCCATACTGTGGAACATTCCAGACAAAGCATTAACATCTCCATGGAAACAAGCAAATGACCTCCACAAGAAAAGTTGCATAGTGCACTATTGGACTGGCTGATATGACAAAAAGATGTGTCACAGTTTTTCCCTCATATTGATTGAGCTCCATTTTTTAAAAACATCTACATGGCTTTCAGTATTATTTAATTCACAATATAGACTTAAAAACACCTAGGCTGATCACTGACCATTGAATCTCTATATTAAAATTTGATTCACTGAACAGCTCTTGTTCATCTTTTAGATTAGTTCATATTATATAAATCCCAAATCTCAACCTAGATATTTCTGCATCTTCCCCTCCTCCCTCTCTTCTTTCTAACCAACCCAAATTTCAGACATTCAGACCAAGAGCAGTGGACCCCCAGAGATCTCAAAGTGGAAAAGAGCAAAACGCACTTGTAAACGAATGGTGCAGATGGATATTAGAAAGCCTGGACAACCACAGGACCATAAAGTACTCTTCTGCTCTGAGGAAATGAATCTGAGCCGACACACTTTTACCACTGTACCGTTAATGGAAGGGCTTTCTATAGTCCCCATTGGGTTAGGGAGATGTGCGGAGACTACACCGGGGAGTAGAACCAGCGACCAGTTTTGCCTTAAGTATAGCTGGATTTGTTACTAAAAGAGGAGGAAATATGGGAGGAATACAGAGAAGTGAAAAAGGGTTAGAGAAGAAATGAAATAAAAGCAAAGCCAATTTTAAGGTTCACTGTCACTAGGACGTAAAATGGTGGAACATCAAGGAATTCTGCGTACAAAGCCTGAATATTAGCATTTTAGTCTGTATTAGCATGTGGCTGTTTTTTAACAGCAAAATGTAACATCTGTATTTGAAGGTTACTGAAGCCAAATGCATTGTTCTATTAAAGGCCCTGCACATAATCATAGGCAGTTGTTTCTTCATGGTTCTCATTTAACAGTCTCTCGGATTGGATAAAATTGTCAGTCCCTGCTGTTTCCTTACAGTTCTCACCAGACAAAATGCCTTTTAAAATGTACAAGCAACATCATTCAGTTTCCCTTTTTCAGCAATGGCTTTTATACTGTATGGAATGTTCTATTTTGCTGTTATGGAATTACAGCTATATTATTGCTCAAATGTGCCATGAGAGTGGGTACGCTCCTCCACAGACCTAACCTGTAACTTGCCCTAGTAGCTTCATCTTCTTGTCACATTCACATTCTGGGCAAACCAATAGCATCTCTATTTTCTATCTTCCACCAGAAAAGTTGCATGTTGTAGCTTTAATGTTGTTAAGTCACTTATACTCCATAAATTGTATTGGGAAACGCTGATCCTGTAGAGACTGTGTTATTTCTGAGAAGTTCTTGAGGTTAAGTTGCGAGTACATTTTGAGTTATTTTTCCCTGACTCTTGCCTTCTCCTGATGTGTCTGTGGCAGGAGTTCATTTTAAACCAGGACTGGAACGACCCCAAGTCTCAGCTGCAGCAGTGCTGTCTGACCCTGAGGACGGAGGGCAAAGAGCCGGATATACCTCTATACAAGTGAGTCCAACACTGCTCTATCTCATATACCCTGTACAAGTGAGTATAGCACATAATTCAGATTTTTAGGAGCAATATGAGGTCATTTCAATTCCATTTATAACACGAAAAGTCAACCTACACGGATGGTGCAATTTATATGTCTGTTTTTGTGACAGTAGCTCAGTTGGTAGAGTGTTTGTCCACTGATCTGAAGGTTGGCAGTTCAAATCTCAGTCTCGACATAAGCATTATTGGTAGAGCGGTCTGATCCACTGACCCACAGGTTGGTGGTGCGATTTTAGCTCCCACAGATGAATGCTGTTGTTGTTTCCTTGGGCAAGACACTTAACCCACCTCACCCCCAGTATCTGTGTACACTGGTGTGTGAATCTGTGTGTGAATGGGTGAGTGGTTCCTTGATGTAAAGTGCTTTGAGTGTCTTGAAGGTGGAAAAGTGCTATATAAAAATGTGACCATTTACCATTAATGTGACTTAATCGCTCAGATTTCATAAAGAATGAAAGTACTGAAGTTGGTATAGTCAGCAGATTAATCACCAACTCTTTAAACAAGGAAGTTAAATAAAAACAAAATGGCAGTGATTAAAATTTACAATGGTTAATCATGATCTCACTATAATCTCTGGAGGGTCGCAAAATGATTTCATGGGCTCCCCAGATGATATGGAGAAAGTTTGAGAATGCATGCAATAGTCTTAAACGAGACTTAAAGTGCCTATGACAGGTTAACGACTCATTTAACACAGTTAAGATCATTACATTTAGGATTTGACTAAAAACTTTTAATTTTGTATCCTCGTTTGGCCATTTTTAAGGTTTAAAATTTAATTCCATGGTTGGAAAACATGACATCACCCTAGGGAAGTCCATAACTGTTACCTAGCAACCATGTAGTATGACTGTTATTATGGGGTTGCAACAGAAAAAGGTTCAGAAGCGCTGATCTAAAGGTTAAATGGCCTGTATTACGCTATTTTCTGATCTATGTTAATAATGTTGTTTCCCCCTCAAAAACATACGTGGAGTTGTGTTTTGTTTCATTCACACATGTTTATCACACAAACCCTGCATATTTAGTTCTTCTCTCGAACAGACAACACTCTGTTCCACCTTGTGATGTCATGTGGTAATACAGGAAGTGAGTCACTGTGTTTTTAAACTCCATACACATTCACTAGAATCATTTGGAATTTCAGCCTTGAATTGCCAATCAATACTGAACAAAAGGTAGAAGGAGCTGTTAACTTGAAAACTACTTCATGACATCACAAGGTGGAACAGAGCATTTTCAGCTTTGGAGATGTAGATTGACTATTAATAAAGGGTTACTCAAACATGTGTGAATGAAACAAAATGTGATTCCAGGTATGTTTTTGAGGAGGCAACTACATTATAACATGGCTTAAAGCCCACAAGAGTTCATTTTGGGTAATATAGGACCTTTAACATTAAAATAAGGAAGTCTAATGATTTTACAGCAAAACCCTCAATTCTAAAATTTAGTTGCCTTTAGGTTATATGCATATTTAGGTGCTAATCATCACAATAATTCCAGTTACAGCTGACGTACCTGTTCTTTTTTACGGTGTGGAAGTACGTATTTAAATCTCTCTAACTTGTTCCTATCTCTCACAAACTCTTTGGCATATTTCTAGTATTCACATGCATGAGTTTTCAGACACGTGCACAGCTTTTCCTGACAGAGAAGTGAAGCAGACTGGACCACCATCACAGCCAATCAGCTCTCAGCACGAAACGTAACATAGGGACTTATCAGGCTGTTATTCCAGGTTTGCGATCAATAAAATGTTTTGCAATTAGACACAGAAAGCTCATTAATAAATGTTCTACGTGAAAACTCCACTGTTCTGTCACTGGGCTCAAAGCTCACCTCACTCTGTCCTCAGTGACCCCAAAGCTGTCTACAGCCGAATGTCAACGTTCTATCAAATATTAAAGTGAAAAGTATGAATTATGCATTTGAGAGGCATTTTACAGCATTTATACAAGCAAGGATATTTATTTATTTATTATTTCTTTTATATGTTTGTGGACATTTTTACATCCAAAAGTAAGTCATTCAAAATGTTTATAATTGTTTTTGAAAGAAATCTCAAAACTTCTGATCCAGAAATGTTGAACCTGCGTTTGGTATTGGCTCCACAAACTCATATTGAAGGTGCTTTTTAAAACATGAGAAACAGAACTAGTTAATTTTAAACAGTTTGCAGTGGTTCAAAGTTATTCCTCACTTACCTTATGCCTTCAGAGCATCCTAATTATTCACCATGATGAATTTATAAGCGCCTTTCACAACTTTCAGAAAATAGACTTGAGATTTGTCATGGCAGTAAAGCTCACAGTTATTATGCTAACCGCGCACTTCCTGATTCTCTTACAATTAAACCTTGTATATTTAGATGCAGACAGTACACAGCGGACTCATTACAATATATATATATACAATATATCTGGATGTGTACTGGAGCAGGACACATTTTGCTGAAACACATGGGGAAACATCAGGTACAAGTGTTTTTTATTGACTTTAGGGTTGAATAGTGGCACAGTTTTCTGAAGCTGTTGTGAATAAATACTTCACAATCACATTAAGCTTTATGCAATTTTTTTTTTTTTTTTTTTTTTTTTAATGTCATTTGGATATCGTGAATATTCAAATCGTGGATTCAGTAACCTATTTGAAAACAAAATTAGAATCTATATATTTTTGCATTCTGTCCCTTTTCCACCCCTCCAAACATCTTGTAACGTTCATGTTGTTTTGATAAATAAACTTGCACATTGCCACCCCATTTGTGACAACAGGTCAAAGGTCAAGTGTCCTCCGATTAAACACTTTGAGGCCTGCCATAAAGCAGTGTGTGCGTCGCCGTGGAAACTGACAATCGAAGGGAAAAAATTAATAAATAATACAAGAAAATACAAGGTCGCAGCTAAAATGGAGCAACAAAACTGAGAGAAGGTCATGTGCGGTTTAGAGAGAGGTTTAGAAAGGACGTGTTTGAATTTGAATAAGGTCTTGTCACCGTTTTGTGTCTTTAGACTTTATATTATTATTTATATATTTATGAATATGGCCTGACCTCACTGTGTAACTGTCAGCTGCAAAACAAGACCAGAAACAAATGGACATCAGAACTGACGTGAATATGTATCAGACACTGTTCACTGAGATCACAGATTTAGAATAGACTTGTAAAACAGAATAAAACTTATATGTCAAATAAAAACTACTATGGTCCGACTGAGTGCATTCGCTATTTAGTACTAGGGTCGTCAAAAGTATCGAAAAACTGATAAGAAGACTAGATACTCATTTGAACAGGTATCGATACTAAAAAAGTCCCATTAACAGGACAGAAATGAATCTTTCCTGAATAGCTTTAGAATGATCTTGAGCTGAGGAATTACACAGATATAAGGCCACATGGGAATAGAAAAGAAAGTACCACCATTTAATGTGGAAAATCTCATTCTAATGTCTAAATCAGGGATGCTCAAAGTGGGGCCCGTGGGCAAAAGTTGGCCCTCTAGGGGGTCTGATCTAATCTATTTTGATTCTATTTTGCACTGAAAATACTGTCAGGAGATGAAAGGGACCCCGTAGTCTATCGCCATAAAAGGTAAAATAATTGAATACACTTCAGGCATAAATTATCTTTACAACAAATGTTAGGGTTAGGGTTTTGTTTCTGTTTTTTCCATCTTAAATTTGCACTGTTATTTTTGTTGTGTTTCATTATATTTTCGTGTTTTTCATTTCAGGACTCTGCAGACGGTGGGTCCATCTCACGCTCGGACCTACACTGTGGCTGTGTATTTTAAAGGAGAGAGGATCGGCTGTGGAAAAGGACCAAGGTGAGTCTCGCAGCAGCAACAATCTACTAAATGTTTTATAAAATTATCTAAAATGAAGTACATGAGTACATGTTTTTCAAGGAACATTTTAGCAATACAAACACATGAAATTGGTGAAATGTAAGTTAGATAAGTGTAATGCCATACTGTGGAACATTTCAGGCAAAGCAATAACTCTCAATCAATCTCTCTCTCTCTCTATCTCTCTGTCTCTATCTCTATCTCTCTCCTCCTCCTTCTCTGTCTTGTCCATCCTACCTCTTTCCCCCTCTTTTTGACCATTCTTCCCTCATTTCCTCTTTTCTCTGCCCCTCTCTCGCTCTCCTCTGTTTCTTTCTCTATATTTTTCTCCTTCTCACTTTTTTTCTCTTTTTCCCTCTCCCTGAAATTCGTTTCAGAGCACACTGTGTGAGTTTAAGCTAGTGATACCCCCCGTCTTTCTCTCTCTCCTCTCTCCTCCGTTCCCTTTCCCTCCGTATCACTTTCAGCGGGCGATCCCTCTCTTCTCTCATGTTTGTCGCGTCACTGTTTGCTGTATTTACACTCCTTAAGCCCCTCTGCTGTCACTCCTCAGGTATTATCACATTATTCAAGCATTCATCTCAAACTGTTTTTTTCAGATGGGACTCACCTCTTAAGCCTTTTCAAAACAAACAATGCACTTTGGATAATCCTCTCAGCACTTTTTTTTACATTACACAAAAAAAAAGACATGGCTAAGATTTCAAATGACTTAAATTCAGAATGTTAAGCCTGTTTTGATTCTCCGCTGGGTGACATACAGTACAAGACAATATCACATTTCATTGTCTATTATAAAGCAGCTGCACAAATAGTAGTAAAAAAGTAAATAATTAAAAGTAAAAATTAAAGAAATGTGTCATCTTTAAAGGCCAACTCAACACTAAACCCCCTTTTTCACTACTAAATTGTGTGTATGGTGTTTTTTTTTGTACTAGGTACATTTACAGTAAATGTACAATATTGTAAAAAAAAAAAAAAAAAAAAAACATGAGCTGCAAAAAATAAATAATAGAATGGAACACGTTTTCACTTTTTATCTAATAAATGAGTCAAAAGCTGCTCAGATCTTATCGCTGAAAAATATCGATAGTACAAAAAAGTACCACCACAATAAATATGAACCGTGAAAAGTTATTCTTCCAATTATGAATTATTGAACGAGAAGTTGATATATAGTCAAAACTGCTCATTTGACCTAAATTTTGTGTTGATTTTGAACTGGTTCTAACCCTCTCCTTTGCTCTGTGTATTTCCTGTAGTATCCAGCAGGCGGAGATGGGAGCTGCGATGGACGCTTTGGACAAATGTGAGTGCACCATGTCCACACTAAACTAAAGATGTCCCATTATGATACTGGTATCGGTATCGAACGCCATGCCAGGCAGTTTTACAGTATCGACTTTAGTGGCTTTAGTGAATAGATTAGGCCGATACGCTGCCGTCGTCCACATGCAGATGTGCGAACACCCAGAGGAGCAGCTCTGGTAAGGAACTGTCACCATAACACATTTTGATGTGCGATGTATTGATGAAGAAAATCTAGACCATAAACGATAATATTGAAACTAATTTATGCCACTGACACAAAAACCCGAAAGCAGCATTTCCTCAAAAAAACTATTCTAAATCTACAATACTGTTAAAAAAAAACATGAGCTGCAATAAATAAACAGCAGAATGAAACAAGTTAATACTTAGTTTGTATCTGTAATTCAACCTTTTAAAGCTTAAATCTCGAATCGCCAAAAAATACCAAAAATGTCCCAGTAGTGCAAAGAAAATGTAAGACAATAAATATTGACCCCAAAAAATATGGTTCCTGCTTTCATAAACTGAACGAGACATCGATACAGCAGTAATGGCATTGGTTTAAATGAGCTGAATTCAGACGACCTTCTTTTCAGAGAGTTCATAAAATGATCAGGGATAAAACATTGTCTGGAAATATTTTTCTCCAGGGCTCAACAGAACTTTTGTGTTTCCACTGATTGGTCCATAAAAAGTGTAAACACTGGGCCCTCACATTAAGAGGTTGTTACTGTGAAGTTTTGATGTGGTCCGAGTAAATGGACCTTTAATGTCATGTTATTTAGACACAGCCCTCCACTCACACTCAGAATGAATGAGTTTATTTAACTAAGTACAAAGCCTCACTCCCCTGATCTGAACCACAACCTAAACAGGCTGTAATCACAGGGACACTGTACTTACTCAGCAGAGCTTTGGCTTGTCTTAAAGGAAAATTAGATATTCACTGCACACAGCGAGAAGCCCAATTATTTCCATATTACCATAATTATAAAGACTGCACTATCCTCATCACTTTCATGTCCTCCTAGTTGTAACTTTTTATAAAGGTGCACTATGTAACTTTTCTGGTGGAGGGTCCTGCCACCTGCTTGTCTCCATGGAGACATGCCGCCATGTCAAATTAAAGGTCCACTCTGTAGTGTGCTAATTGAAGTGAATAAATGCAACAGAGTTAAGGTTAATGCCATATTGTAGAACATTCCAGGAAAAGCAATAACATCCAAGGAGACGAGCAGGACAATTCCTCCAGAAAAGTTACACAGTGTATCTTTAAAGCTCATATTGAATCAAAGTTAAAGGGCGACAGTGTTTAGAGCACAGTCCAATCTGGTCAGTGGTTCAAATCCGGCTCGGACCAGTGCATACTGTCATCACATCCTTGAGCAAGACACTTCACCCACTTTGTCTTTGTATAAATGTGGGATAAGAGAGAGGAGTGGCAAACGGCTTCTTTTTACCAGATGTTATAAGCTTGAACAAAGCACTTTGATCTAGTACTTTAGGATATTTTAGCTTCTTCATCTTTTTAGCTTGTTTTGTTTCAGTCAAAATGTTCTTTGTTTCTTTTAGTGTTTTGTATCTTATGTCTATGTAGTTGTTTTTTTAATGTTTTACTGTACACTTAAAACATGTTCAAATCAAATATAGCTTTTACTGACAACAACACTGATTTATTCTTAATCACAAAAACATTGGACATGATGTCCAAGTTGTTTATGTTAGAATTTTGTGTTTTGGTTTAAGACGATTATCCGATCAGAAAGCAGAATGAGCCTCACATGACTCTCTCATTTGGGTTGCCAGTGCTGAAATCCAGTTGGTTTAAACCTGCCTCTCTCTGATCTGAATGGTCACTACCTAAACCTCAGCACCTGCAGCCAGTCATGAGTCAGTGCTAGTTCAGCCTTTGCAGCTCAGTGAGTGAATTCTGGAGGTTCTTTCACATGAGGCCTGTCCATATACTGACAATAAGACACACCTGTATGTGTCTCTATCTGTTCCCTCCATGTGAGGCTATGGTCTTTAGCTCCGTGCTAACTGTATCCGTGTCTGTATGGATCTATTGTGACTGACAGACACAGTGCAGTGTCAGGGAGAGGTGAGGCGCCATCATTAAAACCACCACAAACCCCCAAACTCATGCACTTTTTATCACCCGACGAGCAGCCTGCCCCTTTCTGTCCAGGAGGGATTAAATCTTAAACAGGGCCCAAAGTCCAGGAAACAGACGTGAAAACAAATGGATGTAAGAGGGTAGAGAGTTTAGAGTGTTTTAGACTGAATGCCCCTCCAGACGGTCTGGGGGGAAGGCAAGAAGCAACAGAGGATCTAGTTTTACTCTATAGAAGCATGGCAGCAGGTATTAACGTGTTATAATTGTGTACATCAAACAACAAGGTAAAATTACTTAAAAAGTCATGTTTAATAGTTATGTTAATCTTTAAGTAACTCAAGTTGTTTATTTAAGGTGCTGTACCAGATTTTTACCGTCGTGAAAAAATGTGAAAAACAGAACTAGTTACTTTTAAAGGTTTGCAGTTGAGTTGTGCTTTTCACAACTTCAGAGACCAAGGCAGAGTTTTGTCGTCGCTGTAATGCTAACAATAACTAGCATGCTAACAGTGCACTTCCTCATTCTCGTAAAATTATACGCTTTATAAGTAAATGCAGACAGTACACAGCGGAATATTTTGACCTCAGTAGCTGCTTATACAATATATCTGTACTGGGGCAAGACACATTTTGCTCAAATACATGAGAAAAAATTTTGTACAGGCCCTTTAAGACGCAAGTACAGCAACTTTAAATTTGTAGTATAGTAAGATATTTTATTCTCCATTAACAATTTCCAGTAAAAGGCGCTGTCACAGTATTGTAAATAGTCAAAAGAAAATAATGCTAGTGCGTTGTTAGCGTGCTAATTGTTCTTAGCATTACAGTGCCAGCAATACTCTGCTCTGGTCTCTGAGAGTTGTGAAAAGTGCTTATAAACCCATCACAGTGAATAATTAGGATGCTCTGAATGCATAAGGTAAGTGAGGTATAACTTTGGACCACTGCAAACTGTTTAAAAGGAACTAGTTCTGTTTTTCACGCTTTTAAGACAGTAAAAATCAGGTACAGCGCCTTTAATTTAGTAGCATGTTAAGATTTCAGGTCTCTCTCTGAACCGGCATCAGAAACAGAACCTAGGCTCTGTCTCTGCTTACCTCTCCTCCTCAGCCCTTTTTGCTGTTTAAACAATGTAAAACGCTTTTGAAAGAATCGTAGCTGGGAGCGGATTTCCTCTCTTCCTCTGTAAAGCTCTTAATCTGAAGATAAGGACTCTGAGCTGTACACTTCTCCCTCGTGCTCCTCTCTTCTTTTGTTTGGCCTGGAAATCCCTCCATCCTCCATCGGAAACACGGGCAGGCTAAAGCTAGGTGCTAATGCGCCGCGTGCTAAAATACAGCAAGATAATGGCTCAGGACCTGGAACCTGTTCGAATAGCCTCTTTGTCAATATAGCTGTCATAGAAGCTTTGTCTGAACATGAATGCAAGATGAGGTTTGACAAAGTTAGCGATTTTCTTTAAAGGTGCACTATGTAACTTTTCTGGGGAAGGGTTAGCTACATGCTTGTCTCAATGGAAATCTTATTGCTTTGCCTGGAATGTTCCACAGTATGGCATTAAACTTTGCCAATCTTTTATATGTTCCATCAGAGGTGTTTATTGCATAGACATAAACATAGATTCTTACTGTGAGTAAGGTTGCCTCTCCACAGATCTGACCTGTAACTTAGCCTGTTGGTTTCACCTTCTTTACTCTATACTGTGGAACATTCCAGGCAAAGGAATCACATCTCCTTGGAGACGTACAGGTGGTGTTGCCTACATCAGAAAAGTGGCATAGTGCACCTTTAACAGGCCAGTGTTGTAATATTATTCTGTAACTGAAGCTTGTAGTTTATTGAGCGAGTGTTGCTGGTGCTGTTTGCACAGGGGAAACCCATCAGAGAAAAGACAGTGTAAAGTGTGATGAATGCCATTCATTAATTTTGTGCTAGACAGGCCTATCAAAATGTAAACACTGTAGTCCTTAGTCATTCTCTCTACACTCTTATCTGCGTCTGAAGCCACAGCTGAAGCCACAGCTGCCCTGGGGTAGACTGTGGCTACCAATCTGTGCCATCAATCGTACCAATATCCAATCACATATACATTAGTACATACATTCAGCAAAGTGAGTCAAGTGTCTTGCCCAATGACACGACCTAGCAATTTGCAAAGCTATACGAACTACTCATTACTTAAAGACACTGTACCTGATTTTTACCATCTTAAAAGCATGAAAAACAGAACTAGTTCATTTGAAACAGTTTGCAGAGGTCCAAAGATTCCTCACTTACCTTATGCACTCAGAGCATTGTAATTATGCACCACAATGAGTTTATAAGCACTTTCCACAACTTTCAGAGACCAGTGCAGAGTTTTGCTGTCACAGAAAAGCTAACGACAACTAGCGTGCTAACATCACACAAGCATATAATTAGATACAGACAGCACACAGTGGACTTATTTTGACCTCAAGAGCTGCTTATACAGTATATTGGATACATCCATTCAATAAACGTACCCACATTCATCAAAGCAGTGTCAAAGTACAGGTAAAATACAGTGAATAAAAAGCAAAATTCACTCATTTTAGTCAGGTCCAGTCCTTGTTTTATTTATAACCCAAAGCCTCTAATGGTCTCCACAAACACAAGGTCGGGAGGGGGCTAAACGCTGGTGTGTGCATCAAAGGGCACTGTCTAAATCCTGGATGTGCCGCCTCATCACTGCGTCTCATCAGAGCAAACTGTCCTTGAGAGGAATTACACTGCGTCGATAAACGAAGGGAAGCCAAGAGCCTGGGATCAGGCAGCATCTGTATTCACCTCCATATACAGAGGCATTAGCAACAATTACCCCTGTAGAAGAGCTACAGGAGAAAAACGCATGGAAGATCTGACAGCACGTCTAAACAGTTCAAGTGCATGTGATGGGTCAGACTGCTCACTTCATTAAAACATCGTTGACATCATTAGATTTAAGATTGCACAAAACATCTTGCCTAGTTTAGTCTAGTTTTTTTTTCAATTTTGGTGAAGTTTATCATTTTACTTCCTGGTTGGACACGGGATAGATATAACATACATAGTAGTATGTTACCTAGCAACCATAATGTAAACAAGGGCCAAAACTTGTCCAAATCATTAACAATAGTTATGAATTGATAAAATAAAAATAAATGATACTACCTTAAGTCTGTTAGGTCAATGTTTAAAGTGTTAAAGTGAAAAATGTCTTCTAAAAATGTCTAAATTGTCCTTAAATTCTAGATGGAATTGAGGAAAGTTGAGCCTCAGATCAGTCGGCGTCCATATTCATATCCTTATACAGGCACATTAGCAACAATTAGCCCTAAGAGCTATAGGAGAAAACACAGGGAAACTATCATGTAGTGTGTAAACAGTTCCTCTGTTACACTAATGTGGCACAATTAAAACAAGCACTGTGGACCAGAGTGAAACATAGGTGCCAGTCTGACTCTGAGCACACCAGGACACGTGCACATATCCACAACATCAAAACTGGGACTAAACCTGGACCAAGGACTTTAACCAGACTAGAACATATATGCTTCTGTATGCTTTTTTATGCTTCTGTATGGTTCCGTGTGGTTCTGTATGGTTCTGTATGGTTCCATGTGGTTCTGTATGGTTCCGTATGGTTCTGTATGGTTTCAATGTGGTTCTGCATGGTTCTGTGTGGTTCTGTATGGTTCTGTATGATTCCGTATAGTTCTGTATGGTTCCGTATAGTTCTGTATGGTTCCGTATGGTTCCATGTGGTTCTGTATGGTTCCATATGGTTCTGTATGGCTCCGTATGGTTCCGTATGCTTCTGTATGCTTCTGTATGGCTCCATATGGTTCTGTATGGTTCCATGTGGTTCTGTATGGTTTTGTATAGTTCTGTATGGTTCCGTATGGTTCCATATGGCTCTGTATGGTTCTGTATGGTTCTGTATGTTTCTGTATGGCTGTGTATGGTTCCGTATGGTTCCATATGGTTCCATATGGCTCTGTGTGGTAACTGCATCTTTTCATTTCCATATTTTAAAGCCACTATAGTTTTATCCCTGAGGCTGCACATATGTTGCTACTTCTCTTCTTCAGACTGAAATGGGCTACGTTCAGATTCCTTCTTTCTCCCTCCTTGCTCTGTTCTGTTTAAGACTCCTTCTATTTGATTGGTTTTAATAGGATACGGCCCTTATCTGGCTCTCTCCCTCTCTGCCGCTATAATAAGGAATTAGACATTGGTTAAAAGGAAATAATACATTCTTTTCTTTGCATTTAAAGTGGTCTGAGGCGTTGGTGAATTGGCGCTGGTTTCTGTGTGAGAGGGTTTGGAGTTGGGATTCAAAGACACTAAAGACTTGTGGGGTTTTTGTTCGTCGCTGCTGCAGTTTTTCGTGGTCTCATTTATTTAACTGAATGAAAAAGTTTAAGAGGTTAGAGACGAGTTAAAGGCAACTCACAGTTCAGGAGGGAGAAATATTTTGAGGCAGATTTGACCAATGTACTGCCAAAAATCTCAATTTGAAAGGAAAGGTAAAGATAAATGGAAAATGGAAAAATGTGTCGACTCAAATATTTAAAGGTCCTATATTACGCAAAATAGACGACTAAATAGCTTTAGCTGTGTTTTAATGCTGTTGCCTCCACAAAAACATACCTGGAGTTGTGTTTTGTTTCATTTACACGTTTGAATATTATTAGTCTGTCTACATCTCCAAAGCTCAAAATGCTCTGTTCCACCTGAGGCTAAAGCAAAAGCTGTAACTTCAAAGTTTGGCAAATCCAGGGCTAAAATGTTCCAAATGATTCTAGTGAAGGTGTATGGAGTTTAAAAACACAATGGAGCACTTCCTGTATTACCACATGACATCACAAGGTGGAACAGAGCGTTTTCTGTTTGAGAGAAAAACAGCGTTTTTCTCTCTCTCTCTCTCTCTCTCTCTCTCTCTCTCTCTCTCTCTCTCCTTTTACCCATCCTCTCTCTATCTCTTCCACTTCGCACTTTTGTCTGTCTCTTTTCTCCCCTTCCTCTCTCTCCCTCTCCTTTCTTTCTTTCTTTCTTTGTACTTGTCTTCCCCCCTCTCCTTCTCTCCCTCCCTTCCTCTTCAATCCATTCTCTGTGTAGTATTTCTCTCTCCCTCTTTCTCCCCCCCTCTCCTTCTCTCTTGCTCGCTGCTCTCACTCCCTTGTTCTTCTCTGCGTTCTCTGTGTGGTATTTCCTGGGGTGCGGGGCCGGGTGCGGGGCCGGGTGCGGGGCCGGGTGCGGGGCCGGGTGCGGGGCCGGGTGCGGGGCCGGGTGCGGGGCCGGGTGCGGGGCCGGGTGCGGGGCCGGGTGCGGGGCCGGGTGCGGGGCCGGGTGCGGGGCCGGATGTTTACATGCATTTGTACAAACAGGGCTGGAGTGTCACGTTTTTTCTTTTGAATAATAGATGAGGTTCAGTGAGCCGTGGCCCTGTTCAATGCTCTGAGCCTCATAATAAGCACGTTTCTACTGTGCACACTCACTGTGGCCACGTCTACACATGATACACATGATACACATGATACACAGTGATACACATAATACACATTGATACACATAATACATTTACTCACAAATATACAAACATGTGTACTGGACACACTCACTATGGCCACGTCTATACATGATACACATAATACACATAATACACATAATATATTTACTCACAAATATACAAACATGTGTACTGCTTTGAAAACCAGGCGCCATGTTCAAGACACACTGTGGAACTTTTCTGGAGCTGTTATTGCCTTCTCTAGAATGTTCCGCATGGAATTTAATTTATCAAGGACCAAGTTACTAGTCAGATCTGTGGAGAGGGGCAACCGTCACACAGCAAGTTCTTTTTCAAAATAAATGCAGGATAGACCAGTAAAGCCATGGCATCTTCATGCAGACCCCTGTTAGACAGGTTCTGTGGTGCACCTTTAAATTACAATGGTGAGGTGGTGGAGCAGTTATCTTGTAAATGGAAGGTTGTCAGTTTGAATCCAGCTCCAACCATTGAGCAAGACACTTCACCTGCCTTGAATGTGGTGTGAGTGAGTGATTGGTGGAGGTTGGAGAGGCTGGGATGGTTTGGCTGCCACTCCTCTGTCACTCAGCCCCAGGGCAGATAACCACTGAATAGGGCGCTGAGAAGCTTGTTTATTTATCATTTCATATTTTTACTTTTGTATTTACTGCATATATGTTGCATACTATAAATTCACTCTCTCACTCGCCCTATGGACAGCCCTCTCTGTTTAAAAAGATGGACTTAAAGCAACATTGCATGGCTTTCAGAATATTCTCCATGAGATAAATAGGTTTTATGCATAGACTGTATATATAAATGGACGTAGCTAACCTGCTAGCCACCACATTCCAAAAAAGAAGTGATCATGGGCGCACTTCCGGCACCATCTGCTCCAATTCACTTTCTATTGAAAAACTGGTCTCTCCGTAACTGCTGCTGTCAGACTGGTCATTTTGGTCACATGATCCTGGGGTTTTTATTTCACTATTGTGTCTGTAAATCAAGATAAGATAATAACAATAATAATAACAGACAAATCAGACTCCTTTCCCTGCGGTCGCTCCTGCTAGCGTTAGCAACAGGTTATTTGACAGCGTTGCTAAGTGTCTGCTCCCTGCTAACCCAGCGGTGCGGGCGGGACCTTCAACAGCCTCGCTCCGGATTGGCTCTTTGGTTGCTATGACACTCACGGTTTCAATGAATTCCAAATATGGAACTTTGTTCCAAATCGTCCCCTATAACAGCTCTAGCCTCGATGAGCTTCATTTGACTGGAGCCAAACGCTGTAGGTGACGTCACACTCACTTACTCCACTTCTTTATACAGTCTATGGTTTTATGTCATATTGTGGAATATTATAACCAAAGGAACAACATTTCTATAGAAACAAGCTCCTCCAGGCCAAGTAAGAGTCAGGTTTGTGGAGATGCAAGCACGCTCACAGTAAGAATGCATGTTTTTTGTAGGTTTTTCAGTGCAATAAAAGCATCAATTTACTGTTATGTGGTTAGATTTTAACGTTGACAACTCAATCCCCTCTTTCTTCTGGTCTTCTGTGACTTTGAGCTCAGTGGGGTTGTGTGTTTTGGTGGAGTGATATTAGCTGGAGCTGAGTGTTTGAGCAGTGCTGTGAAAAGTGCCTGCTCAGCTCCATGTGTCCGTCATGCTCCTGGCCTTTACATCAGAGACTGCAGCCAAAATGTAAACAGGAAGTGAAGGAACCAGAGGAACACAATTTAAGAGTGTTTTAATCATGGTATATGATTAAAAATATAACATGTTTAGACAATAGAATGTGATGTTCCACATTAAATGGTAGTACTTTGTTTTCTACTCCCATGTGGCCTTATATCTGTGTAACCCCTCAGTGTCCAGGTAGGTTCCATAGGGTCCATGGGCGTATACTAGTCTATGTGTCTTATACTTATTCCGATTTAGAGTGATTCATGCATGTTTGAGTAATCTCTGTTCTCCTGGATGGACGCCATTGCTCCAAAAATTCTCGTTTTCCCCTACCCCTCACACACTCCCACTGCTCTGTACTTACTTCAGGGGAATCAGAGTCAGTTTGCAATCAGAAGTCAGTGGACTCTCTTTTATTAAGTCTTTTTAAATCAATATTGCGATTTAAAATATCCATGTTCTAACATAATGATCCACTGGTGTCTTAGATTGTAACTATAGCAGACACAAGCACAATATGTCTGCTTTAATGCAGGAATTTACTGGTGTTAATCAGTTTCACTTTGATTGTACTAAAAGTCAAAGGGACAGTGATGGTTTGGAGGAGCAGACCAGAGTCACCTCACAGAGAATGCACTGAATGTGTAAATAAATATGCAGATTGGTATTGCTTTACTACTGAGCTAATGAGATGCTATATACATGTTGGTATTGTGGCAAACCAGTGGAGATTTTAAAGAGCCCATATCACTCTATTCTCTGATCTCTGTTCTAATGTTGTTTCCTCATCATCATCATCATCATCATTCCAACAGACCTGGAGTTGTGTTTTGTTTCATTCACACATGTTTAACACATGAACCCTGCATATTTAGGCTCAGTTCTTCTTTCAAACTGCAAACACTTCACACTTCACCTTGACCATTAAGTGGTAATACAGTAAATGCTCCACTGTGTTTTTAAACTCCATACACCTTCACTAGAATCATTTGGAACATTTTAGTCCTGGATTTGCCAAACTTTGAAGTTACAGCTTTTGCTTTAGCCTCATTGAAACTGCTTCAGTCCTCAGTGCACCAGCAGATATTAGAGACTTTCTATTGACAATCTCAACTGTACAAAAAGTAAAACAAAAATATTCAAACATAAAGCTACACATTCAGGTTATTCTAGAGTACTGAAGAGTAAAGCTGTTCATTTGAGGCTAAAATAGCTGTCAACTTTAAAACTACCATAAATGACATCACAAGGTGAAACAGAGCATTTTGAGGTTTGGGGATCCAGACGAAATAATACAGAATTACTCAAACATGTGTGAATGAAACAAAACACAACTCCAGGTATGTTTTTGATGAAAAAATGGCATTATAACATGGCTATAACATTAAACCTTCAGTTTTATGTAATATAGGACCTTTAGTTATTGTTCACTCAAATACTGTTTGAAATGAGGAGTTAATGGGGTTGTTCCACTGCTGTTTACTCTTTTGTGTTGACATTTAGGTACAGTTTGCTCAAGGCCTAATCACATTTCAGACCAAATTCACAAATTGCAAATTGTTGATTAGATGAGATCAAAAAGTGGCATTTTTAGTTTTAATTTACCATAACAATTGGGCCTTTTCATGGTTATTTTTTCCCATTCAGAAGATATAATATTTAGTTTTAAATTCTTAATCTGTATGCTAAGCCTCCTAATTTTCATTTTGAATCTGAAACTTATGGATAGCAGCAATAGCAGAAAGTGCAAAGTTTTAGAAGTAACTTTGAGTTGTTGTTCCCTCTTCAAAATCATGCCTGAAGAGGTTTTATATGTCGTCCATGCATGTTTGAGTAATCTTGTGATCTCTATTTGAACTCTCCTTACGGTTAGCAGTATGAGCCTGTACAATGCTCCGCCCACAGCCCATTTTTTTCATGATGCAAACCAATACACTACTTCACTTCACAAACCTGATGTGATGTGCCGTAGTTTCATTAGTGGGATGCACGCTGATTGTGTTGTGATAGAGCTCTGAAGGGGGAGTGGCTTGTTTTTGGCGATTATAGTATTGTCAAAATGATAAAAGGTAACATGGTGATCTAAATCTGTTATGTGTTAGCAGTTAATACCCCATAGAAGTGTAATACCCCCTCTTTGAATATTATTCTATAAACTAACCATGCCTTCTCTCTCTTCTCTCCTCCCCCTCTCTCTCTCTCTCTCTCTCTCTCTCTTTCCATCGTCTTCTTCT
>KN473263.1:25628-38122 GCA_000787095.1 Periophthalmodon schlosseri
TCTCTCTCTCTCTCTCTCTCTCTCTCTCTCTCTCTCTCTCTCCTTTTCTCTGTCCGACCCGGAGCAGATAACTTCCCTCAGATGGCCCATCAGAAGCGCTTCATCGAGCGCAAATACAGACAGGAGCTGAAGGAGATGAGACGAGAGAGAGAAAGACAAGAGAGAGAGAGCGACGACACGGATGACGGAGGTAGGAAGTGAAAACAACCCACCAGCCAGTCAGAAGAGGGCACAAGACAGAACCCAGCCAATCCAGAGACTGCACATTACTCACCAGCCAACCAAAGGACATCACAGTATCCAGCCAACCAACCAGGACATGCCACAGAGCTAAACTAACCAATCCAGAGACAGCATCTTACCGATCCAGCCAATCAGGAGGTGGTATAGTGCCCATGGAGTCAATCCAGAGACAGGACAGTACCCAACTAACCAATGAGGACACAAAGCAGATCCAGCCAATCAGGAGGTGGCACAGTACACAACCAAACAATCGGGTGACTCAAATCAGTTTTTAGCAGTTAAGCCAAGAGACTTTTGTTCAAAATGAAAGGAGTAAAACTGAAATATTTACCTATGGAATAATGTGTTTGTCCAAGTTTTAATAAACATTCTGAATTGGCCAACCAGAACATCAAGTCATTTGTCAATTTTGTCTTTTTTTTTTTTTTTTTTTTTAATGAACTGACCAATTGGAAAAGACCATAACTACAAAACATTAACAAATATTGATTGAAATTTTTACCAAGAGACTTGAAATTCAAGATGAAATAAGCAACAATCAATGTACCGTATACTGAATGAAGGAGGGCGGGAAGTAGGGCTCAGGATTGGCCAATCAGGGTACAGAAGTCATTAGCCAGCCAATGAAATGTAGGGTCTTTTATGAATTGACCAAAGACTTATTTTAGACTGTTTTGGGATGGTATTAAAAATGAAAAAATAATACATATATGAATTGATAACCCGATATACGACTCAATGGTCTGTACTGCAATATTACTGTTAAAAATGTCAAAGTGATTTTCTACACTACATGTGTTTTGTGTGTATTTACTATTTTAATGGACCAGCTAAGGCAGGGACACAAATATGGCCCTCATCAGTCACTGTAAAATATCAATCCATAGTTGGAGCTAGAAAAATAGTAAAAACAAATTCCAATTTACAATGTCACTCTTTACATCTCACTTACCTCCAGGATAGAGCTGTGCATTGTGCTTATCCACTGCATTAAATCATTTCGTTTGAGTTTGAGTCTATATATTGGTAAATTTTCAGCTCTGCCCTCTGTCACACATTTTATCAGTTGGCAAAGCCAGACCATAACCGTTGGCTGGTCTGTGGGATTTTGTATTTGTAGCACTGTATGACGTTACCTTATGCTGTCTGTAGAAATTAAATGATATTTGAATAAATAAAATATGAAATAAACTTTTGCATAAACTAATTTTGTGGTTGTCCAATACTATATTATACTGCAGCTGATGTCATCAACATTCCCAGGGGGGTGTGATGCTAACCGAAGCACTGTTCTGTCTGAAGCTCTGTTACTCAAGTTAGACGTTAATCTGAGTTTTGTTTTAACATAATCTGACTGATTTAGTTAGAACTACAACAGGTGATCTGATTTGTGCTGTTAAACAAGTCTCTCACACATAAAAGTAAAGTCACAAGCTAGCTAGCATTAGCCAACAGTTTTTCAGTTACTCACTCTCACCCTTTTGTTGAAAATCAAACTCCTAAACAGGACCATGAACGCTCGGATTGATCACAGGCTCCTGAAAATATGTTGGTTAACTTTTTGATATATTGTGCTGCTAAATAGACATACATGCAGTACACCCCCAGCGTGATGTCACTGCAAAGTATCAATAGTCATAGTTAATGTATCACTGAATAGTGTAATCTCACTAGCCACATTTAACCCCATATCGTATGTAGAAATCATAAAGGTACACTACGTAACTTTTTTGGTAGAGCCAAACCTGCTTCTCTTCATGGAGATGTTACTGCTTTGACTGGAATGTTCCACAGTATTGCATTACACACATCTATTTCTATGGAGACAACAGGTATTTTCAAGGTATTTTTGGAGTAATAAAAATACCTGTACCATTCCAGGCAAATCAATAACATCTCTACGGAGACGAGCACCTTTAATATCAAGCCTGGAATCCATTACATCTCTATCTGTCACTCACTATAATGAATTAACAGTTCTCTTCCTTATTTTAGACCTCCCTCGAATGTGATTGGCTGTTGTAGATCTTAATTATAGATTGGCTAATTAACAATTTCCCTGTCGCCTCTGGTCGTAGCGTTGGAACAAAGGCTTTTGAGGAAATGACTGTGACATATAGAGACAGGCTAATGCACACGTTTATGGAGGATTCATCTCATACAGACCTCCAGAAATGAAACGCGGGATGAATGTGATCACATGACACAGGTAAGTATAAGGTCAGTATGACGTCTGTATACAGCTTTAAATGAAACGAGGGATGAATGTGATCACATGACACCGAGAGACAGACTCCAGCCTCTAGGTCAGTATAAGGTCAGTATGACGTCTGTATACAGCTTTAAATGTTATGAACTGAGAGACAGATGGAAGGATGATGATAGAAGTATAGATAGAAGGATAGCTGGATGGATGGAAGGATAGATGGAAGGATGGATGAAGGATGGATGAGAGAAGGATGGATAGATGGATGGATTGGCTTATTGTCACATCATTGTATATTTTTGTAGGCTTTTAGTATTTAGTATTTTTTATATTGGTATCGGTGATATCGGTAGGTTTCCCAACATTGAACATTTCTCAGCTTGTCCTCAGGGCTTCACATGTGTCTTTTTAAACAGACTCATGGGGAAAATAGAAACCGAAGCACAATTTGGTTGAAAAATGTTTTTATATGTTTTTGAATCAGCATTGACGAGTATCGGCCACAGCAGCTTGACAAGTATCAGATATTAGTATCAGCTCAAAAATCCGTATTGGACCATCCCTAATTTGTGCGTTTCTTTACTGTTTTGTTAAATCCTGATTAACAGATTTATATTTCTTCATAAAGAGATTGATTGATTTAGAAAGATAGATGGATAGAGAGAGAGAGGAGATAGATAGATAAATAGATAGATGGGGAGATAGATAGGCTGATAGATAGAGAGATAAATACGGATAGATAGAGAGACAGACATAGAGTAAGAGAGAGGGATAGAGGGATGGATAAGAGGAATATGTGGAGGGATAGAGGGAGATCAATGGATTTATCCCTAAGAGGAAACTGGTGTTGTGATTTTGTGCTTTACAAAAATAAACTGAATTGAACAGACAGATGCTCATGGTTCCCTCCTCCTTGTATCAGATCCTTTATCCCGAATCACCCCAAAAGAAAGACAAGATGGTGTCGGTCAGATTTTCAAAGCTGTTTTATTGTGTCATATAAATATTCAGTACAAAATCTCACGTTTTACAAAGCAGGTCGATGGATGGCCAGTGACGTCGGGCCCCGTTTGAATCTAACACAACCTCTGGGACGATTCTACTGTTTGGAAAAAGAAAAACCGCTCCATCAAAACAGTTCACCCACAATACATCAGAGAGGCTAGCCAACAGGTTAGCCACGAGAGCTAGCCAACAGGTTAGCAACAAGAGCTAGCCAACAGGTTAGCCATGAGAGCTAGCCAAAAGGTTAGCTAAAGGAGCTAGCTGTAAGCATTAGCCACAAGAGCTAGCCATTAGCGTTAGCCGCGTCTACACATCTACTACCACACACCTATCCAGAAAAGGACATCAGTGTTACCATGAAAACGCGCTCAAAACATCATGGAAAATAATATAAAAGAACATTAAACAAATGACATGTTGACTTTAAGTAAACGTATTATGTTACACAAATGTAGTGGTAATAGTTAAGCATTTGGTTTGAACTAGGAGGTTGCTGGTTCGATTCCCGCCATCGCAAATGCAGTCACCGCTCACTCCAGAGACCATAATAGTTGTGATTGGAAGGGCATCTGGCATGAAATCAGCTCATTTTTTCCCGTTGTTTAATTTAATGTAGTGCTTTTATTTTATTTGAAACCAATTACTATTTTTTTTTTTTTTTTTTTTGCATTCATTTAATAAAAATAATTACATCTAAAAGACATAATATTTTTAATTAAAGTCCACATGTCATATTTTACAGTGTAGATGGTACAGAATGGTGCGATGTGAATTGGCTGGTTTCAGCATGGGGCTGGAAGGCAAGAGGAGGCGGCCAAAATACTAAATGTATAAATGTTTGTACATGGACTTTATGGTGGTAATAAAACGCTTAGCATTAGGGCTGCACCATACTTTCAGTTATAAACACTGCAATGCACAACGCACCTACTAACCAGCAGCTCAGCGGTTCAATCTACATCTACAGTCAAAGTAATGTAACAGGCAGGGCATCTGGTATAAACAAATTTCAAAGTGACTAGTAAACTGAATTACATTTTGACAAAGAACTACACTGCATATTTTTCATGTCAATAATTGTCATTTATTTTTTGTAAAAAATGTCCCATGAGCCACCATTTATTTAAAGCTACAGTATGTAACTTTCTGGAGATGCCACATCACCTGCATTATTTTTTTACTTATGCTTAAACCATACTTCATTCTCCATGGACATAGAAATTTAAGGAACAAAATTTCCATGGAAAAGAGCAGGAAGAGGTCAAGAGGTCAGGAGTCAGGTTTGTGGAGATGCAAGCCTGCTCACAGTAAAATTAAAAAAACAAAAAAAATGCTTTTACATTAGTCTATTTTTTGGCTAAAAAGTTACATACTGTAGCTTTAATACTGTGGCTGAGACTAAACATGACTATGTTTTGTTTAGATTGTTTTATACATTTACAGTGTTTGATGTGAGTTCCATGTCTCCTGTATGTGACTCTGCAGCTCAAGGCGACATGTTTAAACTCATAAATGCTTTTCACTGTCACATGTGAACAAAGCCGCGCCTCCATCAGGCTAAAGAACAGCCATGTCTTATACAGAGAATGTGCTCCATACACAAACATGGAAGTCATTTGACTGGTGAGTGGACAGTGGGTACATTTATATGGCCAATAAAATCAGATAACTAGAGTAATCAGATTACCCATGATCAGATCTGGTTTTGGTTTGAGTGATCTGATCATCAAAAACACATGGGACACGTGTCAGTGAATCAGTGGAATTTTAGAGGAGCTGCTGCATTTGAAAGACACAATAGATTTCAGAACAGCTGAGTTCAATCTTTTACATTTCCTTTTTCATTTTGTCTTGGCCGCATTAGTTTGGCCTTATTTGCTTATTTGTTCTTGTCACAACCTGCTCAGGTGTGAACCATCACAATCACAAATCAGTATGTGGGCTGTGGGCCTTTATCGCCATTATTGTGGCGTGGTTCTTGCTAGTCAATTATATTTAGATGATGAGGATTTCTATGAGACAACAACAAAGAGTGAGTGAGTGAGCTGAAGATTTTGTGTTTTTTAATATTTATCAGAAAAAAGTCAGATTAAACTCATGATTCACAAATTTAATCTGTCTTTATATAAATACATTGTTTCTGCATAAATAGTACTTTTTGCATGAACTCCCCCTGCAGGTGTAGTCTTGTGAGTGCAGTTTGTGTGCAGTTTTGAGCTTTTGCCACACCCCCTTTTTAATGGACTAACCGATTAGCAGAACATTTCTTCAGTCGACTACAGCCTAGAAAAGAGATTCTGATTAGATTTTGAATGTGCATGTAAACATAGCCAGCGACAGCAGGACACGGGTGTGGTTACTGGGGATAAACAAATGAGTCTATTGAAAGCACTGGGCACCTGCGAAGTGTGGGGACAGCCAAATGAGTCGTGTCATATTCAAAGTGTAGTCTAAACTCACTGATAGACAATGTACTGGACTCACCTCTGAGTTTGAACGGGGGGATAACACAGGCCATCTGCATGCTTTGGTTTCCTGTTATAGACCTAATACTGACTAATGCTGCCATTGTATTCAAATTCAAATTTGAATGTCTCCATGCGGACTCATGTATAAACTGGCCAGACCTGTAGTTTTAGAGACCTCTACAGATAGGCTTTGTTGAAATACATATTTTTGTATAGATTAACAGGGAACGTACCAGATTTTTGCATTGTATTTGAGCAAAATATGTCTTGTGTGGTTAGCATGCTAGTTGTTGTTAACATTACAGTGAAGGCAAAACTCCGCTCTGGTCTCTGACAGTTAAAGCACTTATAAACTCATTGTGGTGAATAATTAGGATGGTTAAAGCACTATAAACTCATTGTGGTGAATAATTAGGATGCTCAGAATGCATAAGGTAAGTACAGGAATAACTTTGGACCACTGCAAACTGTTTAAAATGAACTACTTCTGTTTTTCATGTTTTTAAGACAGTAAAAATCAAGTACAGCGCCTTTAAGTTAATGTTTCAATCAGAAAAGCATTAAGTCGCAGTTTGATATTTTGCCAGAATCATTACAGTGGCCCTTCCTCGTAATAATCGTGTAAGTTTCTGTTTCAGTGGCTCCCTCACGTTGAATGTATTCTGTCTTAGCAAAAGAATATGGTTCTATTTCAACAAGGCACTTCAAAAATATGCTTTAACCAGCAACTTGTATGAATTACAATCAGATCTATTTACCAGTAAATGGCAAAATAAAATGCCTATTTGTGCTAACTTGTTTAAGCTAACTGGATATGGTCAATGTTAGCTTTTGATAACTAGTTTATTTAGCAACATATCTACTAACTCGAAATATTAGTGTTTGTTTACACGCTGTATGCTAAGAGCTGTTTGATTAACAGGTCCTATTTAAAGGTGAATAGTCCTGTTACATTGTCTATCAGTAATATTCATAATATTAGCTCTATGGTCTAATCCTGTATCATGTCGCTGTAGATAGGCTGTTGTTTTGTTTGCTGAACTTAAATTGCTTGTTGTTAATCTCCTGGTCTCCTGCAGGATAAAACGTGACCTTCTCCAGCCCTGGTCTCTCCTCTCTGGGTTTAACTCAAAGGTCAATGTGCTCTTATAAACATCTGCACAGGAACACTAACCTCCCACAGGAAATCAAGGCTAAGCAACCTGCTAAGCAACCCGCTAACAACCGCTAACAGGCTAAAGGCTAAAGCATGACAGACCAGACAGAGTGACCAGAGTACAGAACAGAAGGTGCAGAGGAGGACACTGGGGCCATTAGCTTCATGGTGTGTTTTAGCATAATTTTAAAGAGCCTGCACCTGATTTTTTTTTTTTTTCAGTAAAATGTGTCTTGTCCTAGTCCAGATATAAGCTGTCTGCATCTAATTCTAGTGTTTTATTCCCAGCGAAACAGTGAGTGCGGCATAAGCATACTAATGTTTGTTATCTTTACTGTGACTGCAAAACGCTCTGGTCTCTGAAAGTTGTGAAAAGTGCTTATAAACTCATCATGGTGAATAATTAGGATGCTCTGAATGCATAAGGTCAGTGAGGAATAACTCTGGACCACTGCAAACTTTTTAAAAATAAACTAGTTGAAGAAGAAAACCTGCTAAACCACACCAAAATTTCACATTATATTAAAATTTTGAATAACCCAGTAGATAAAATTACCATAATGCTTCCATTGGCTCTTTGCTTTTCAATCTGGACTCACATAAAACGGCCCATTTTGTCAAATAAAATCAAAATCAATAATAGAATTTCACAGTAACAGTGTCATCAAATCCAGACAGTAAACGTTTATGGGATGTTGGATTACACATGTGTTTTACGATTGGCAGCCCCAGTGTCCTCCTCTCAGCCCCAGCGTCCTCCTCTCTGTCCTTCTCTCAGCCCCAGTCTCCTCCTCTCAGCCCCAGTGTCATCCTCTCCACCTCAGTGTTCTCCTCTCAGCCCCAGTGTCCTCCTTTCAGCCCCAGTGTCATCCTCTCAGCCTCAGTGTCCTCCTCTCTGTCCTCCTCTCAGCCCCAGTGTCCTCCTCTCTATCCTCCTCTCAGCCCCAGTGTCCTCCTCTCAGCCCCAGCGTCCTCCTCTCTGTCCTTCTCTCAGCCCCAGTCTCCTCCTCTCAGCCCCAGTGTCATCCTCTCAGTCTCAACAGACATAATATTGGTCAGTTTTTATTAGTACAGCCTCAAAATAACACTTTATTTTATTACAGGACTTGCTAGACATTCAGTTCTTAAGGAAGATTTTGGTGTCTTGGGTCCAGCTTACACAAAAATAAGAATACAAATAAAAGTGGTTTCAGTTGTGATTTCAAACTATCAAAATGAGTTGAGATTTTGAGGTAGGGTTTTAACATGGTGATTGTGAATCGCTAGTCTAGTCTCTGGTAGAAATATGGTAAACAATCTATATCATGAGCCAGTCCCAGTCAGACTGGACTGTGGCAGAGTGGTTATCCTGTCTCTCACCTTTTAGTAAGGGGTCAAATAAACAAGTATTTACCATTATAACCAAGCTAGTACTAACCAATCACAATCACCACTAACCCAACTTCTGTTAACCTCACACTGCATGGAAACAGCTGTCATCAAAAGTGGTAATGTTTTGCTCAATGGCTGTGAAGAAAGTGGCTTAAACACAAGGATGATTCAAACCATAGAAAGTCCTTTTAAAAAATAAACAACTGTACAGTGTGTTTGTCAAATAACTGTACGGACACAAGCTAGTTCACGATACGCAGCTTTAGTTTAGTCCCAGGAACACTGAAAAATACATAGGCGTATTTTTGTCAGCTTTTACAAAACCGCTTTTCCGGTGTCCGACAGTCGCAGCAATGCAGCAAAAATCCAATTGAACAAAGATGCAACGTTCAGCGCTTAAGTTCGCCAACGTTTTTACACAAAATAAACCCAAAAAGAGTCTTGTTTTCACTTTGTCCTTTGCAAAAAATTATAACACTGATTTAACACACGATGTCTACGTTGCCACCTCACGTACACTGACGCGTTTCAAAAGAGCACTTCGAAAACAGAACTGCTCTCTTCCTCCTCGTTTCCGTATCCAAGTGTCACGAATATTCAGGATTTTTGTTACGATTCCCTGTCGCTATCGTCTCCTCCGTACATATCGGCCAGTTTCTTAAACCTCGGTCCCCATTCGCTTAAGTAGTTGTAGTCCTGATCGCCGTCTGTAGTCACCGATTCCAAGGAGCTGAGCGATTCCGCGACGGAGCCGTTCCCTTCGTAAGCGTAGGTTGCTAACGAATCATAAGGGGGCGCTGTTGGGTCAGTGTCGTTGTCCTGTAAACGTTGGTTGATGAAGTCCCGTACGTCTCCGTTGTTGTCGCGAGGAGGGGGTAGGATGCTGCGTCGTACGGGGGGGTTGTAGTAGGTTTCGGGAATGATGTCGCGCCGTTGCTTGTTGTCCTCGATAGCTTCCGGGTTTCGCAGCGTTCCAATGTCGAAGGCCTGGGTGTCCTCCTCTCCTCCGCCCTCGTCATTGTAGCTCACAACGTTGTCGCGCACGTCCTCTTTGGAGATTATTAGAGGTTCCTTCTTCCTCTGTCTCCTCAACGCGGCGAAAAGCACAACAATCACTGCCAAAACGACAAAAACATTTTAATTCAATTACAATATTAGATGGAACATATGACCCCCTCCTCTGCACCATCTGACCCTCTCCTCTGCATCCTCTGCACCATCTGACCCTCTCCTCTACATCCTCTGCTTCATCTGACTTCCTCCTCTGCATCCTCTGCTTCATCTGACCCTATTACTCTTTGGTCTTCCTCTAGGCCCCCTTCATCCTTCTACCTAAATATTATCCATCCCTCCTCTATACCATATATTCACTGTCCCTCCTCTGTACCATATATTCCCCGTCCCTCCTCTGTACCATATATTCCCTGTCCCTCCTCTCATAGCTGTTGTAGTATCTGATTTGCATTTCAACACTTGGAGCCGAATACATAATGTCTGCATCAGAGCGCTGTGGTTTACAAAGTCACGCACCAGTCCCTGAACGTTTCACCACAAACAGATAGGGGGCAGCGCTGAGGCTAAGGTTTGGCCGACAGTAAAGGTACAGGATGTTGTCTCTCCCCTTCTTCCTCCCTCCCTTTCTCCCCCTCCTCTCCCGCCATCTCTCCCCGTCCCTCCTCTTTTCCCTCCCTCCCCCTCTCCCCCTCTCTAATGTGGTATAACTTTGTAGCAGTGATTACATTAAGTCCTGTGCTTTGGTCTGAGCCTGAATGATCCGCCCACAGGAAGACAACAATCTGATTAAACTGAAACACAAACTCAAACACCTGACACTGATACAGCACCTGTCGCACCTGCCGCACCAAACTCAGGACCTCCTCTGATACAGGCAGTGTACTGTGTACTTCAAACAGATATGAGTGCCTCTATATTGCAGAGAGAATGACGTTTCTTACAATTTAGAAAAACATTTGATTATAAAACAGTTATTGTTTTGCTACTATATTTCACAGTATGGCTTTTGCCATGGAGACAAAGTGATTCCACCAGACCAAGTTACAGGTCAGCTCTGCGGAGAGGTGAGCCCGACTACAGTAAAAATGCATGTTTCTCATATATTATTACACCACTGTTTACAGCATGTGTAACTGAATAAATGCAAAATAGACATTTAATGCCATACTGTGGAACATTCCAGGCAAAGAATGGACACATGCAGGTGGATAACCTCCCACCAGAAAAGTTACATAGTGCGCCTTTAAGCTCAGGTTGAAGGTCAGGTGTCAACAAAAAGCTTATTTAACCATATACATGAGAGGTTCTACCCACCGCTGACTATGCTATCGAAATAGTCAAGTCAAGTTTTTAGATTTTTTTTGTAATTTTTTTGCATATTTCTTGGATATAAGTAATTCCAAAAGGAAGAAGATGGGAGAGGCTAAACCTGTTCATTTATATTCATAATTAGTTCCGTGACCTCACTACACTACACCAGAACTCTGTGTTTCACATGTGTGTGGGGCCTGTGACTCACTCAGCAGGATGATGACACACAGCAGGATGGCCACCAGAGCCCCAGTGCTCAGACCCGCTCGAGCCGTCATGGCCTCAGCGTTGCACAGTTTCATGTTCCCCTCCCGGTCGCACGTGCACACTTTGACTGTGAGCGTGTTGGTGCTGCTCTGCATGGGGAAGTCTCCGTCCGATATCACCACGGGAACATAGTACACGCTCATCTGAAGGCTGTTGTAACTGTTTCTGCGTGTCAGGATCCAAGCAGTGTTATCTGTGGAGGGAGAGGAGTTAGGAGTTAGCTCTTTAAATTCATGTGGCTCTTTAAATTCATTTTAAAAACTCAAATCAGTGAAAAAAAATTACTTTGGTGTAACTTTAACTTAAATGTGCACTAGTGATACTTGGCAGCGGATGTCATCAACAGTCCCTGGGGGCTGAAGTTAACTGAAGGCACTGCTCTGTCTGAAGATGTTCCTCAAGTTAGACTTGAATCTGAGCTTTATTTTAAAACAACTAGCTAGCTAGCATTAGCCAACATTTTTTCAGTTAGTCACTCCACCCTTTTTGTTGAAACTCAAACTCTTAAACAGGACCATGAACACTCGTATTGAACACAGGCTCCTGAAAATGTACTGTTTAAATCCATTTTGTATTTTTTCTTGAGTTTTCAGATGATCTTAAAACATATCAGGCTGTTTCCTAATGTGTGCATTGTGTCACCATGGTAACTGATGAACATTCCGCCATAGATATACATGCAGAATCCTGCAGCATGATGTAACTGAGGCTGTTTCTAATGTGTGCATTGTGTCACCATGGTAACTGATGAACATTCCGCCATAGATATACATGCAGAATCCTGCAGCATGATGTAACTGCAAATGATCAACATAACCTTTCTGGTGGGTCATCACCTGCCGGTGCATGATGATGTTCTTTCTTTGCCTTGAATGTTCCACAGTATGGCATTAAACATATGCATTTATTTCATTACAGTTGTTTATATGGCCTGGTGGTGCAAGATAGGTATGTTGAATGCCATACTGTGGAACATTCTAGACAAAACAATAATATCTCCATGAAGACGGGCAGGTGACAGACCATCCAGCGAGAAAGTTACACAGAGAAACTGTAAGTTGAAGTATCTAGATTTTAAAAAATGAGCAGCTGTTCCTTAGAAAATAAAAAGAAGATAAATTAAAGAGGTTTAGATTTGATAAGGTTTAAAGTTGTGTGCAAAATAATATTCTTAAACATCCGAGACACTGTATCAGCAGACATGTGTGTGTGTGTGTGTGTGTGTGTGTGTGTCTGTGTGTGTCTGTCTCTGTGTGTGTGTGTGTGTGTGTGTGTCTGTGTGTGTTTGTGTCTGTGTGTGTGTCTGTGTGTGTTTGTGTGTGTGTGTGTCTGTGTGTGCATGTGTCTGTGTGTGTGTCTGTGTGTGTGTGCATGTGTCTGTGTGTGTGTCTGTGTGTGTGTGTGTGTGTGTGTGTGTGTGTCTGTGTGTGTGTGTGTGTGTGTGTGTGTGTGT
>JACM01012691.1:0-26728 GCA_000787095.1 Periophthalmodon schlosseri
ACTTCTTCAAAAACGTGCCAAACGCCTCAAGTTGGATGCCTTTGGATTTGAGGGCAGAAGCTTGAAAACACGTTGACAAGCCACAGATTTCGCAAAAAGTGGATTTTTTTCTTTACTCCGGCATCAACGTTCAAGACGCCCTGCACGAACGCTTGAACCGTGCCACGGAAACGTTGGACTTAGTAATGCGACATTCATGGACAAGTCGGCTCTTTTGAACGGTTCCTTCATGTGAACGGCCGGATCCAGATCTCATTTTTTAAAAGAGCCGAATCTTTTTCGTTCTATGCATCTTTATACTGATTAACACTGAACCGACTCAAGAATCAGCACAGAAGCAGAGCAGGCGACACGGGTGAGAGCTTTGTGCACAAAAACACATTTAACATCATAATAACAGTTAGTTTTAAAATTATTATTATTGTCGTGCAACGTTTTATTTCAATTATTCATAATTCCAAAGGGTAAACACACTCCCACTCTCAGTTTGAACCATTTTAAACACATTTAAAGCCTTGGTCATTTCTCTCTGTGATTAGTTTGTTGTTAAAATTAGTTCTCACGTTGGCTTCTGTCATATAAATAAATAGTAAAAGAGCCAGTCTTTTGAAGAGCTCTTTGAAATGAACGGATCCAAAAGACTCGGATCCCACAAAAGAGCTGAAAGTCCCATCACTTGTTGGACTAGAATGAACGTTCATAGAATAAACCTGATGCCCCTGATGCCGCGGTTTGAATGTGTCGTCCCTCCGCTGTACACAAACAGAGAAGACAAACTGTACTTGAATATGATGTTGTTTATTGTGTTGTAATCTCCATTATCTTAACATTAGGCTAACTGAAAATTCTATGAAGTAAAACGACACAATCCCGAGCTCGATAGGAAAAACCGTGTAGGCTTGGCTGACCACACGCCAAATACACCCCCGCGTCTTCCATACATCCACCATTGATCCCCTCTCATCTGCCCCTCATGCTGATAATCACTCACACCGCCTCAAACCCACCTCAAGCGCCTCCGATTAGCGCCCGCAGCTCCATCCGCGCTCAGATCGTGTTCTTCCTGGAGATACTGAATACACAACATGTGGTGGAACGCATTCTGTGAGAACAAGAGCAGCGACCGGATCAGCTGAGGAAGCATCAGCAGCTGTAGGTCAGGAGAGATGGAAAAATATGAAATACTGTTGGTTTTTTTTAGCCTTTTCCTTGTGAAATTGTATTGATGATCTCTCTCTGTATTATTTATACAGAGGGATGTCAGTCTGTACCCCACCCCCTCCGTCATGTCTCAAGCCAGAACCAAACATGATCGTCCAATCAGATTTGTTTATTTCAGTCACGCACGTGAAACGAGGGAGCTCATTGGTTACCTATCATTTTGAATAAAATACAATGTCTCACGCCTCTGATTAACAGAGTTTAGTGCTTTGCTCATTGATTCAGCAGAAATTTACAATGTTTTTCAGTCCCCTGTGACTTTTTTTCTTTTTTCCGCTTAAGCAGCCATATTTGTTTTGATACAGACGGACTATGCAGTTGCTTAATCCACCTGTCAGTCACGCCCATGTGAACTCTGGGAGATTCACCAGTGACCAGACTCACATCTTCGTAAAGTATTGGAGAAGTGTGTATTCTGGATCCCAGACGAGCCAGGGGCCTGCCACTCTATGGGAGAGTTATTGTTTTTGAAAAAAATATCCAAATGTTCTGAACCTTATCATTATTTGTTTGGGATTGGCTCCACAAACGTGTCATACTAATCTTATGGTTTAAAGTCCTTTCAACTGACAACAATCACAGGGTTGAATAATGGCCCCAGTTTCTGAAGTAAATACAATATTTCCATTTTGTTTATAGGGAAAACAAAAGGCTGCCACTTTTTGTTTCACGTGAATAGGCTCAGTACAGAGATATTAACCATAAACCAGATCAACAAATCTGCAATCTGACAGTTCCACCACAGCATCTTGACCTGTCACAACAGCTCTATTTTAAAGTAGCCTATAGAATTCCAGAATGTTGTGAAATCAAACTCTTTGTTGTTTACGGAGTGAGATTATTGATGGAACTATCTGTGTATAAAATATCTTTGTATACACAGTGCTTATAGAACGCTTCAGCACCTTTTGTTTACCTAGAAGCTTTGGGTGAACACAGGTGCTTGTGTGGAACAGACCATCTGGACACACTGTCGGTAAAACGTGTTTACAATCCACCTCAAGCACAGGAATAATGATGATACTCTGTGTATTACTATGTACATATTTTCAAGCATGCCAGAAGCAGTCTGATTCTATTTTGGTGTTTTGGTTTTAAACTTTATGTTGCGGCCCCTGCACAAACTCATCTGCTGACAATGATATCTCATTTATTTGGTAATTTGGAGTTTTACTTCTCAAGATGATTATCCAATCAGAAAGCAGAAAGAGTCTCTCATTTGGGTCGCCAGTTTCAATCCAGCTCGTTTAAACCTAAAATGCCTCTCTCTGGTCTGAATCGCTACCTAAACCCCAGCCCCTGCAGCCGATCATGAATCAGTGCTAGTGCAGCCTCTGCATCTCAGGGAGGGAATTCTGGAGGTTCTGAGCTTTCACATGAAGCCTGTCCTTGCTTGGGATCAACCAGTGAATCTCCCCGTTTTCAGATAGGTGTGATTGACAGGTGGATTAGCTAATCGGCGACACGCATGGGCCACCTGTATCAAAACAAATATGGCTGCTTACGGGAAAAAAGATAAAAATAAAACATAAAAATATCACAGGGGACTGAAAACCATCACAGATTTCTGCAGAATCAGTGAGGGAAGCACTAAACTCTGTTAATCTGAAAACAAAAAATAAAATACATACAATAAATAAATAAACACAGTGAGATATTATTCTGGATTTGCAGGGCCAGGCCTGTCCATACACCTGTCCATACTCTATGCAGACCTGCAGGTTTGTGCAGGTTCAGTTGTGATTGTAGTACCTTTTTAAAAAACAGTAATAGCACAGGCTGCATTTCCTTTAATTGCGCAGTGTGAGTTTGGGAGTAATTTGGCCCCTTTTCAAAATTGTACAAAATTGCACAGTGTAATTCAAGCTTTACTTTTCATTTTCATTTCTAGGACCACTTTGTACTTTGACTTCAACTTTCAATATAATGTTCTAGTAGCATAGGATTATTATGACAACTCTATCCATCTCTGCTTCCACGTGCTTGTGAGCGTGCATGTGAGCGTGCATGTGAGCGTGCATGTGAGCGTGCATGTGGACAATGTGAAGTGCTTTCATCCAGGTTTAAGTGAGAGGCTCTTCTCTGTGGAGTGGAGATCTTGAAGAGGAGCAGGTACTCGAGCCAGGGCCAAAACAGGACTCTTGAGAGCTGATCTTAAAGGTGATGGCCACTGCTGCGTTTGTAATTATGAGCTTATTTGAGAGGATTTAATGAGGTAAAAACGCACAGTGATGTCACAATCTGTTTAATGTTCGGCCATCAACTGGAGGGTAGGCGGTTTGAACAATGGTTGAGCTTTGTTTTTTATTTTATACATTTTTTTATGGCAGATTGCTAAGGTAATTTAAACAAATAAGTAAATAGTGGTCTAGCAAATCTACGATGATATCTGTCTGTATTATTTATAAAGATAGCAGTCTGATCACCAGAACAGGATCGTCCAATCAGGTTAGTTTTAGTTTTTCTTTCAGTGCCAAATTGTAAATGAAGGAGCTCATTGTTCATCTATCATTTTGAATAAAATCGCATTTCTCTCTCCTCAGATTAGTGCTTCGCTCATTGATTCTGCAGAAATCTGCAATGTTTTGCAGTCCCCATATTTGTTTTGATACGGACGGATAATGCATGTCCCTGATTGGCTAATCAACCTGTCCCATCTGAACTCAAGGAGATTTACCGGTGACCAGACTCACATCTTTGTAAAGAAGAAGTGTGTATGGAGCACAACAGTGACCGCCCACTCCCTGGTTCCAGAAGTAAATTTCCCATTCATTTTTTCCATAGACCTATAATTTTATTTAAAATCTGTTTCTGAAACTTTATAAACTGCTAAGTTATTAAAGCATCTTTCAAATCTTGCGTTTTAAATGTGCTTTTTGGACAAAACAACCTCATTAAGGGTATTGCCTAGTTAGTTAGTTACCACATAGCTGTTTTTCGAAAATTTTATGGGAAAAATAAATGGAAAATTCACTTTCGGAACCAAAGTGGTTCGAAATGGGTGGGACTGGATCCCAGGCAAGCCAAATAGATTGATATAATATGTAAAACAAACAAAATATTTGTTTCATTTGTGCACTCCAAGCTTAAGCATGTTTGACAAAAAATGAAAGTATTTTATTAAACAGCCAAACGTTTGTAACACAAATAGCAAAAACTTTGTTACACACATTTCCTGTAATAACTGTGCAAAAATACACAAAAATACACAAATGTATTTTAATTTGACTTTCCAAAAAGCAGTGGTGTGAGCATATCCTGAAGCTTTCAACCATTTAAAACATTCACCTTGCTTTTTACCAGAATGATGGATTACACCCACAATTCAAAATGCTATTACAAAAGAAATATATTTTTGAAAAGAAGCCTAACTGTATCTTAAGATGTCATCCAAACGTCTTAAAGGGGAAGTGCTGTACTTTCGAGCAGCTCAAATGTCTGAATGTCCAAACTGTGTTCCTGCCTCTCCTTACACCAAAATGCACTGGAATCACATTATGTTCTCATCAGACAGGTCAGGCTTCTCTTAAAGGAGATTTGGGAATTTGGAAACCTGAGGAAATAGACAAAAACACAGAATAATGGTATCACTGATCCATTTTTAAATCAGTTAAAGTCTGTGAAAATAAGAATTAAACACATTTATAGGCTATGAACGCAAGCTGTGTTTCTTTGTCAAGCTATTTTTGGATAATCTTTTTACAGAGGGGTAGGTAGTCAAAGTTGTAGGCAAGTAAAAGTACTTCAAAATAATATTACTGATGTAGAAGTATAAAGAAGTGAGAAAAATCAAAAAGTAATTGGGAAAAACACTACTCAACTGGGAGTGACTTAGCATAGGGAGCAAAGGGAGGGGGGTTGTTTTCAGTGAATATAGCATTTTCAAAACAATAGAAGTGATCAAAATACGTGATGTTAGCAGTTAATACCCCATTGAAGTAAAATACCCCCTCTTTAAAAATGATACCCAATGTCTATACTTCATACACATATCTTTGGTCAGTGAAGCAAATTTCTATCTTTTTAATTATATTGACGGATGTATCGAGCAGTCTGTGTTTGTATAATGAGGGGAGCAGGAACAGACGTGATCTTTTCCTCTTTTCCTCGCTCCACACCGGAGCAAATGCCACGGAGCCGAGTCTGAGCCGGTCCGGACCTGAGCCAGTCTGAGCAGCTGTTGTGAAAGGTCAGGCTCATCGCGAGGCTCACACGCAAAATCAGGAAACACTTAATTGGCAGCGACAGACCTGTGATATTTTATTAGTCTTGTAGAATCGTTTAACAAGTCGCAGCGCATTTCGAAGTCAATACAAGCCGGATGAGGACAGTGGGGGAATGGATATGGCTGAAGCAAGACGTCTTTTACATGTAATTCTACACAGATAAAGTGCATTTGGTGTCCACACAAATCTAGAATGATATCTCTCTCATATTTTTTTATACAAAGGGATATCAGTCTGTTGAGTCTCAAGCCAGAACCAAAAAATTATGTGCATTTTTTATTTTTTTTTTTCAATGACCCATATGAAATGAAGGAGCTCATTGGCCACGTCATTTACAAACACAATCAAATTTATCTCACCTCAGATTAACTTTTGTTTTGGGGCTTTGGTCATTGATTCTGCAGAAATCCGTTATGTTTTTCAGTCCCCTGTGATATTTTTTCCCCTTTTTTTCCCCCTGTAAGCAGCCATATTTGTTTTCATACAGACAGCTCATGTGTGTCCCTGACTGTGACCAGACTCACACCTTTATAAAGTGTTGGAGAAGTGTGTTTTCTGGATTCCAGCCAGTGCATTTGGGTTTGATGTTTGTATTCCACTGACATATTCAAGCATTTTCACAATGAGTGCTGCTAAAGCCTTTATTTTTTATAAACCAGTCCTCAGTACGCCGTTTACAAAGGGTCCAAAGTGCAGATGCACGGCTGCTTTTAGGAGCAAGTCCATATGACATCACTGCTCTATTGGCTGCTTTTCACTGGCCTGTTGTTTTTGGAATAGATTTCAAAGTTTTATTGCTTGCTTTGAAATGCATCCACGGTCCAGCACCACCTTATTTGTCAGAGATGCTATCTTTGCACACCCCAGTCAGAGGCAGAGCCCTTAGGTCTTCAGACCAGTGTCTGCTGGACTGGCCAGGGTCTAGACTCAGGAGCAGAGGAGACAGAGCGATCTCCATAGTATGCCCCAAACTGTGGAATTCACTCACCTCTCAGCTTTGGAAAGGCCACTTCCATAGAGAGCATCACATCTTTCTCAAAGATGCATCTCCCCAGACACAGGGAGAAACATGCAAACTCCGCACAAACTCCCTTTGCCGCTGCCACTACTCAGCTGCTGTGCTATTTGCTATAACATCTGCCTGTTTTGAACAGCCTGAACATTTAAAACCGTGTTCACTGGAGACTACAAAATACATTTGTTTCTCTGATTGGTTTACGCTGCACTATTCGTCCCACCATGAAATCACATTCAGATAATCAATCTCATAAAATACAATGAACACAACTGAAATACAGTCACATTATTGCTGCCACGGCCTGCATCTTCAGCTCATTTGGATATTTGTAAATGTTTACTATTACAGACTATTGTTCTGTAAATGTCTGGGTTAACAATTTAGGATTCTGCATCTACTGTACTATATTTGTGTTGCCAGTTTCAGTGCTGAAATCCAGTTGGTCTAAACCTAAAATGACTCTCTCTGATCTGAATGGTCACTACCTGAACTCCAGGACCTGCAGCCGATCATGAATCAGTGCTAGTGCAGCCTCTGCAGCTCAGTGAGTGAATTCTGGAGGTTCTGAGCTTTCACATGAGGCCTGTCCATAAACTGAGAATGAGAAAAACTTGTATGTGTTTCTTACTTCTATGTGGTATTAACTGCTAACAAGGAATGAGAAAACTTGTATGTGTTTCTTACTTCTATGTGGTATTAACTGCTAACACATAACATATTTAGATGTCCATGTTACCTTTTATTGTTTTGAAAATGCAATATTCGCCGAAAACAACATATTAATATGTTTTATAAGTTTCTCTTTCATTTTTGACCTCCTGAGTCCCCTCTTCCTTTGCTCCCCATGTTAAGTCACTCCCCCTTCAGAGCGCTATCACAACACAGTCAGCGTGCGTCCCACTAATGAAACAACTGCACATCGCAGCAGGTTTGTCAAGCTGCTGTGTAAAGTATCATGTTTTTGTTTATTTATAAAAAAATTGCCGTGTGGGAGCATGGGTGACGTAGACTTATCTTACAGCGAACTGTAAGGAGGGTTTGAATAGGGCCCAGGAGGGATCGCTAAAATACTCAAACATGCATGGATGACGTCTAAAACCTCTTTGGGCATGTTTCTGATGAGAGAACATTATATAACATGGTAGAAGGCTAAAAAAAAATCTATTTTGCACAGTACCCCCTCTTTAAACAATAAAAACATATATACATACAGTTCCTTTAACATTATTGACAGCTCTCTTCTTACAAACTGCAACAAAACAAGTTACAGACTGCAGCTTTATTTCTGTTTACTGGAAACAGGCACTCAATAATCATAATGTAAACAACAACCAAGCCACACAACCCGCCACTCTCCACTTCTCCATCTGTTGCGGACTGAGCATGCTCCGTAGCACTCTGATCTCATGCGGGGTGTGACCTGAGACCAACCTAGGACCCCCACAAACCTACACCCCAGCACAGCACAAAGCCTGCACCAGCACAAAGGACGAGCAAATGGAGTCATTCAGTACAAACTAGTGGGGATTGGAGGATTGGGGGATTATCGTGGATTTCTTTTCCCTCTTTTGGAGCGCTGCCTTTTGAAAAACTCAAACCCGCCAGAGTAATTAGCCCCCCACACAGAGCCCCAGTGTGGACCGTGAGTGGGCGAGTCTAATTTGTTCAGAATTCCAGGGTAATCAATAGCGCTGTGGACCTCAACAGAACATTTAGGTTTTTTTTAAAGGTTCACTGTGAAACTTTTCTGGTCAGGCTAGGGTCAGTCACCTGCTGTCTACATGGAGAATCGACGCTATTAAACTTGCCTATATCCACGGAGACATGCAGGTGATACCACGGACAAGTTAAAGGTCAGATCTGTGGAGAGGCAAGTCCACTCACAGTCAGAATCCATGTTTCTTAAGATTCTTTATCAATAAAAACGCCTGGAATGGAATAAATGCAAGCTATATAGGAATGCGAAGTGTGACGCCACTTCCGCAGCAACATCAGCTGATTGAAAACAACGGACATGTTTACATTTTCCTCTTTTTTTGCGACGACACGTGTTGCGTTAAAAAGGGATTGCAGTCATTTAACAGCAACAAGTTTAGTCAAAGAAAGTTCAGAAGGTGGAGGTAAGAATCTGGGCTAGGCTAAGCTAACGTAGCTCGAGGCACGACGGAAGATGCGATGACCAGACTGATATCCCTTTGTATAAAAATATACAGTGATTATTCTGGATTCTCGACTTCACCACACTTAAGTAACATCTACAGTCAGTTAATCCGCTAGGCACGTTTCCGGCTCTAATTCACTTTCTATTGAAAAACCATCACCCCTCTCGCCCTGAATTAGCATGCCATGTAATTAATGTTTTTTAAAATATGTTATACTGGACAAATCACACCAAAAACAAAACGACACCAAAATTACATATTTGTTTTAGTTAATCCAGCACCACAACGGAGCTCAACAGTCCCACCCACTTCGAAGTCCGCTCTGGTTCATTACACTTAAAACACAAGATTCTGCAAAATGCTTTAATAACTTAGCGGTTTATAAAGTTTCAGAAACACACTTTAAATCAAATTATAGGTCTTTTGTGGTCATTTGTTACCACATAGCTGATTAGCCCTGAGCTTTCAAATTTTAATATTATTATTTTTTTTGAAAGTCTATCAGAAAAACAAATGGGAAATTTACTTTTGGAACCAGGTGGTGGGCGGTCACTCTCGAGGTCCATTATCGCGTACACTCGTGAACTTTAGAAAGTGGAGCTGGAAGTGAGATGATGCCGCTCATTGGCGAATATAATGACCATTTGTCCGCGCTGTCTACAAACAACAAAATGGATCGTTTTACTTTGCCATCTCGTCAAAGTGAGTGGGACAGAATGTTTATATCAGTACCAGCCTGTGTGGTCAACTATTCTAAACATGTCGCTCCTGGAAGGGTCTGTAGTGTGGAGCATTCCAGGCAAAAAGATAACATCTGTATGGAAAAAAAGTAGGTGGCAAAAAGCTACATTGCGCACCTTTAAAGTTCTACTTTTATAGAGGGGGGATTACTCATGCATGTTTAAGCAATCTATCGCTCTCTCCTGGGCAGTATTTGAACCCTCCTTACCATTAGCAGTACCACACGCCTACTTCACCCATGCTTCTGCACAGCAATTCTCCATAAATACACTAAAACAGGACACAAAACATTACACTACGACTTCACAAACCTGATGCGATGCGCAGTAGTTTAAATAGCGAAATGTACACCGATTGTGTCGCGACAGCGCCCTGGATTAGCGCGGTGAGCAATCAAAACTGAAACTTATTTAATGTCCACGTTGTGTTCGCCGATCTTTACATGGTGAACTAAATATATAACGCGTTGGCAATCAATACCCCATAGAAACGTAATACCAGCTCTTGAACATGAACCGCATATTAAAAGTATATTTTTGCATACCTCTTCAGTAACAGACCTATACTTCTTCGGTTCTATTGATGCCTCATACTGCGGAGTGATTGACACGCCGAATCCTCACATAAAAGTGCACAGCTGTCAGACTTGGGTGTAGGCAGTAGCAGTAGTACTCATATACACGCTTTAAATCCTCTCTTCATGACGCCTCCTCAGACCCTACGCTCTCAAACCTCTCACATCCTAAACCTGCTTCAACAGCCGGCTTTATTGCTTCTATGGAAAAGTACAGCAAAGCTTCTACTTCTTATATCATGTGTTATTGCTTTGCCTGACTGTACCGCACTGGTCTTTGATTGTGGAACTCAATTTGATCAATGCTTTGTTATACGTGTGACCCATTTTGAAGAGACGCTTCCAAGGAGATGCTTTTTTTTTTTTTTTTTTCCCTGGAATGTTCCACAAAATGGCATAAACAATCTCTTCGGGGACAAGAACGTGATTCAACCGAAAGTATTTCTGTCAATATAAACATCAATAATTTTAACGCCACCATATGTAACTTTTTAGCCAAAAATAGACAAAAAAAAACATGTTTTTTTGTTTTTTTTTTCAATTTGGTTATTTATTGCCCTGAAAAACACTCACAAAAACATGCATCCTCACTGCACAAACCTGACCTGACCTCTTCTGCCATGGCAATGTTGTTCCTATGGCGATAATCTTCAACAGTATTATATAAAATGTATCCATCTCCATGTAGAATGTTCCAAATTATGGTTTTAACTTCCTACTCTATGGAATCATGCAGGTGACTTTCCGCCTCCAAAAAGTTTCAACTGTATATATATGAAATAACACATTCGCAGTCCTTTTTTCTGGCCAGAAATTATGATCCATACATTATCCAAATGTGGATGGATGTGTATGGATTTTAAAAACACAGTGGAGCACTTCCTGTATTACCACATGACATCACAAGGTGGAACACTGTTTTCTGTTTGAGAGAAGAACTCAGCCTAAATATCAGGGTTTGTGTGTTAAACATGTGTAAATGAAACAAAACGCAACTCCAGCTCTGTTTTTGATGAGGAAACAACATTATAACACAGATCAGAAAATAGGTAATATGGGCCCTTTAAGTAGATTAAAAAACCCTAAAATCCTTATAACACACACTTTTAGGTATGTTACTTCTGGATTAATTTAACCATAAATTAAGCAACTTTACTTACATTTAACAATTTTGCTAATTATCTTGTTGTGTCCTCGGGCAAGACACTTTACCCACATCGCCTAGAATGTGCCGTGTATGTATGCGTGTGTCAGCGTTGTCGAGGTTAGAGCTCCAATATCTTACCACCGCCGAGTGTGGAATAAATGAATAATGCACAAAATTGTAAAGCGATTTTGAGTGTCTGGAAAAAACGTTATGTAAGACCAATGCATTATTATTAATTAGAAGACAGACTCTTTTGTTTTACTGAATAATTGAATGAAATGTAACCTGGAGGAGTGTATTTCTTCCTCATTACCTCATTTGTTGCAGTCTGCGGCTTTGTCTCGTAACCAGTCACGTCGTACTTCTTCAAGCCAAGTCCGTTTACAAAAATGCGCGATCTTTCCCGTCTGTCACTCTGCCATTTCATCAACCTTCCTCGTGCGGCAGCAGAACCGTCAGCCTCCTCAGCCTCTCTCCGCAGCTAGTGTCTAATCCACCATTCACTCATATCACACTGTCTCTATCTCAAATATCTTTTCTCTAAATAGAAAATTGGCACGGTGTTAACTCAGAAAAAAATACATTTGTCTTATTATTAAAACAGTGTAATTAAAACTAAACAAATACTCAAAATGGCTGACTTTGTGTTGGCACATTGTGAGCACTGGTGTGAAAACAGCTTATTGGCACAGTCGCTGTACACAGGTTGTTCTGCAAACACAAACCAAAGAACGTATTATTTGTAACAAAACTAATATGCCAGCCAAACACAAAGTCTGTTCTGGTTATCTAGGAAAACAGTGTTCTTTTAACCACAAATGATTGAATAAATGGAGTGTGTTAAAATCAGTGTCTTCTAAAACAACATGCTAATCTCACCTCACTTAAACTGGCAGTGTAGAGTGACGCTGTTTCAGTTGTGATTAAATGCAACAGTTATGTGCATTATTTTGACTTTTTAAATCTAAAATTTTAAATCTGGGTAGCTCATAGTCTGTATATATAAATGGGCATAGCTAACATGCTAGCTGCGTTGCAAATAGGAAGTGACCATGGGCGCAAATTGGTTCCTTGGTAAATTGTCACGTTTTTTTAGATGGTGCTTTTCCAGCTTCAAGGCGCTTTACATCAAGGATTCACACACACATTCATACACCAATGTACGCAGACACTGGGGGCAAGGTGGGTTAAGTGTCTTGCTCAAGGATACAACGACAGCATTCATCTGTGGGAGCGGAACTCGCACCACCAACCTTCGGATCAGTGGAAAAAACACTCTACCAACTGAGCTACTGTCGCCCGTTCAAGCTCTGGTTTCATTTGACTTCTATGGAAAAATTATGTCTCCTCTCTCTATAACTGCTGCTGTCAGGCTCGTCATTTTGGTCTTAGTGTTTTAAGTTCTAACCATCTACATGATCCTGGGGTTTTTATTTCGGTGTTTTGTACCTTACGACATACCAATAAGGCACCTTCTTTCTCCTTTGTTTTACTTTCTCACACTGCTGGATGTGCACAGGACTCACCTCCGTTAATGTGTAACGTGAGCGCAAACAGCAGCTAACACATAATATACTCACGTCAATCACAGAAGCCACTGAGGAGCACTTATCAGGGGGTGCGTGCGAGAAGAAATAAACAACATCCAGGGAGTCCTACTCTTTTTACATAACATGACAGAGGAAAGGAGAGCAGTGCAGGTGTGCGCTACCTTTGTGTCCGCTCCCGCCCCACCTCACACTGCCTCACTCCACTGCGTTGGCTCTGGTGTGTCAGCATTTGTAAAACTTTCGAAACGTGGCCGATATAAAACAAGGGTCAACCCATTCAGTTACTGTATCGCATTGTTTTGCTTCGTGTCGCGTGCACGTTCGTCAGGGACTCATGGATTGGGCTGAACTCGATCCGGGACAAATCCGTCGCTTAAAATGAGGGCACCTGCTCCTCCAAACTCTTCATACACAGCTGTTGCCTGACCAGCCAGTCCTTTTTACAGTCTTTTCGAATCCAGAATGTTCTGGAATCGGACTCTAGAGCCTGACAAACCTCCGTCCTATTAAGGAAGGTAGGAAGGTCCAAGTCATGTGTCTTTCAAATGTGGAAAACTCCTCTCGAAAAATTGCGGTAACATTCTGAACAAAATCAGAGAAATGTTTTGGGGTTTTTTTCCCCTTTTTTACGTGTAAGTAGCCATATTTGTTTTGACACGAATGGACCATGCCTCTCTCTGATTGGTTAATTCGCCTGTGAAAATCGGGAGGCAGGATCCAGTCCCAGACCCACTTGTTTGTAAAGTTTGGAGGCTAGCAGTTATAGGGGTGAATTTAGAGCCAAGTTCCGTATTTGGAATTCTGACCATGAGTATCATAGTAACCAAAGAGCCAATCCTGAGTGAGGCTGTTGAAGGTAACGATTAGCAACGCTGTCAATCATACCTGTTGCTAATGCTGGCGGGAGCGACTTCGGGGAATGACTGCACTTTATCGGTCTGTTATCAAGGTTCATGTCTCGATTTACAGACAAAATAGTGAAATAAAAACACCAGGATCATGTGGAGCGGGTAAATACGAACATTATAAGACCAAAATGACGAGCCTGACAGCAGCAATTATGGAGACGGGGCGACGTATTTTCAATAGAAAGTGAAGAGTCAATGGTCAATTCCTATTTGGAACACGGCGCCCAGCAGATTAACTATGTCCATTTATATACACACTCTATGATTCCTAAACATTGTAAGTGGCTGTATTTATGATGATTTATTATGTATTTATGTATAAACGGTTACATAAAAAATGATAGAAGCAGAATAATCTAACTAGGAATTTTAAACTGCCCACTAAAGATTTCTGTCAGTCCATCCAAGATCAGAGCGGTAGAACCAGACTTGTTAAACGCTTCTCTTTTGTGGAATATAGAATTAGATCCCAGGAGCTACATTTTGAGAGATGCTTTTTGCCCCACTTAAGCGTTATCACTGTCCATTTAGCACGTGTCCAAACGCTTGGTAAATCTGGCCCAGAGTGCAGTTTATGTAGAGGTGATGATTCCTAATCTCTTAGAGACAGATGAGCTTGTGGGGGTGGAGAGACTCAGAGCATCAAAAAACTAAAATGAAACTTATAAAACATGTTACTGTGTTGTTTATGGCGCATTTAGCATATTCAAAACAATAAAAGGTAACATGGTGATCCAATGATGTTATGTATTAGCAGTTAATACCCCATAGAAGTAAAATACCCCCTTTAAGCACTATTTGCTCTTGGGGGTGACTTTGAAGCAGGATCCATCCTACAACTAAATGGGCTTTAGATGGGCTGCACATCGCGCGGTACTAAAATAGTCAATTCATTCACAGGAGGGGGGCGTTCATTCATTATAATTAAAGATCTGTAATCAATTTTAATGCACCCAAGATGTGCTGCTTATGGATCTAGCCTATGGGTGATTAATTATTCATAAAAAACTAACAACTGTGTTAAATACTCACTGCACTTCAATAGGCCTCTAGAGAAGCGATACTGAGCAAAAGCATCTCCATGGAGACAAGCAGGTGGCGGACCCTACACCGGAAAAGTTACATGATGTACCTAAAAGAGGGGGTATTATGCAAAATGAGATTTATATTGAGCTTTATACCATGTTATAACGTTGTTCCCTCATCACACACAAGAGGTTTTAGATGGCATCCGCGCATGTTTCAGTAATTTAGCGATCTCTCTCATGCCCTATTCGAACCCTCCTTACTGTTAGCTATATTATGTCCAGTGCTCAGTTCACAAGCCGACGTCACCCATGCTCCCAATGACAATTCTCCATAAATATAGAAGAACATGATACAAAACTGTACACAGCAACTTGACAAACCCGATGCGATGTGCAGTAGTTTCATTAGCAGGATGCACGCTGACTGTGTTGTGATGGCGCTCTGAAGGGGGAGTGACTTAGCGCGGAGAGCAAAGGGAGGGGGGGACTCAGAATAATAAGTATAATTTGAGGGGCTTCAACAAACCCGTGCAGTGCATAACAAGTGTAAGGCATTATTATTATTATAATCAGCATCTTATTATAAAGTGTTTTACTGTCCGAAAATAAGGACGCGTGCAGTTAGCATGCTAGTTGTTGTTAGACTTTCATGACGACAAAACTTGAAAGTTGTGAAAAGTGCTCATAAACTCATCGTCGTGAATAATTAGGACGCTCTGAATGCGTAAGTATGTGTGCACATGTGAGTAGTAGCTTTGGACCATTTCAGACCGTTAAAAAACAACTAGTTCTGTTTTTCACATATTTAAGACAGCGCCTTTAAGATGAATATACCCACCTATTTCATTTTTTATTTTTTTACCCCTCACGCTCCTTGCCTCTCTCTGATTGGCTGATCTCTGCAGGGGCGCCGCCTTGACTTTGACCGACAGCTCTTGATATATCTCTCCTGCTTGTGTTGTCATCCCCCAACTCCTGTGTGACCTTAATCCATCCGCCCTAAACCTCTCAGCCACTTTGGAACTCCGAAACCCGTCCCGATGCGCCACCCGTTAGCTCCTGATTTAGCTCCTCCGATTTAGCACTCTCCTACCCCGTCCATCTGCTGCCCTTCCCTTCAATGAGCAGTTTCAAGGCGCGATAGGCGTTTCACAGGCTTTTACGCAGCTCTATTGTAAAGTGAGAAAGCAGGATTTGGAGACAGGCAGACATTATGTGCCTCTATGGTATTAAAGAGAAGGACCAGCACAAACTCCATTGGCTTTAAAAACACTTAAGTCAAGTGCACAAAGTTACTCAAAATTTTAAAGGCGCTGTTCCTGATTTTATTTTATTTTTTTCACGTATTTGCGCAAAATTGGTCTTGTCCCGGTACAGATATATTGTAAAAGCAGCTCTTGGGGCGTGTACTGTCTGCATCTAATTACAAAACGCTTTATTGTCCGATAATCAGGACGTTTGTGGTTAGCATTCTAGTTGTTGTTAGCTTTACCGCGACGGCAAAACTCTGCGCTGGTCTCGGAAAGTTGTGAAAAGCGATTATAAACTCATCGCAGCGAATAATTAGGATGCTCGGAACGCATAAGGTAAGTGAGGAACAAGTTTGGACCACTGCAAAACATTTATGATGAACTAGTTCTGGTTTTCATGTTTTAAGACAGTGAAAATCAGCTACAGCTCCTTTGAGTAGACTTTAAGATGTGCTGTGGAAATGTTGTGGTTTTCGGTCCTCCACCTGCCTGACTATAGAGCTCACGATCAAATGTTAAACTTTACGTTACTGGCAGGATGTGTCAAGTAATATAAGCAAGAAAGAAAAAGTGGAACAATGGAACCGTGGAACAACCTGATACATTTATCACGCTTTAGTGTAGTGTGGTGTTCCACTCTCAAACGGAAAACGCTGTGTTACACTGTGTTAATACAGGAAGTGCTCCAATTTCTTTTTAAACTCCATACATGTTTACTAGAATCATTTGGAACATTTCAGCCCTGGAATTTACAATCTCTACTGAACTAAAAGTAAATGGTATCCGCTGACTTGAAAACTACAGCTTCATGACATCACAAGGTGGAACGGAGCATTTTGAGCTTTGGAGATGTAGACAGACTAATAATAAATGTTTTACTCAAACATGTGTGAATGAAACAAAATACAACTCCAGGTATGTTTTTGTTGAGGTAAAAGTTCACAAGTCAATTTTGCATAATACAGAACCTTTAACATTATGCTAACTGAAAATTCTATGGTGTATAATGACACAATCCCGAGCTCTATATGTCTGGAATGTTCCACGGTATGAGATTAAATGTACTGATCTTGCGTTTATGAAATATTTAGATGATTTGATTGGAGAAGATGCACTCAGTTGCCTCTTCACAGCTCTGACCTGTGAGTTTCCTTGTGGCGTCACCTGTTATTCTCCAACTGGAACATTTCAAGCAATAACCAGAAAAGTCACATATCACACGTTTAAAGAGACACAAAATGAGTGAGGGGCAATGAACTGAATGAACCCCCTGTGCAGATGGAAACTAGCTTCCTAAGGTAGAATCTGGCACTAGCATATGTGAGCGGCACATTGTCCTGTTAAATAAATAAATGAAAGAATGAAATGCAAGACATTAGCAAAGCATGGGGTTGAGTACCATTCAAACACTACAGTCTGATCACCTCTTCCTCGTCTCTCTCAGGACAAGCTGCTTTTGACACGAATAAACCAGGCGTCTCTATGACACTTACGTTAATTGCCTTGCCCAGTGATACAAGAGAATTAAGCAGCACCAGTGTGGGATTCAAACCGCACACTCCTCCACCTGATCCACTCACTCTTCCAGCTGAGCCATTGTTACTTGTCCATATTTTTGCTGCAGAACTATAATGTTAAGAATGAACAGTTTAATAATTCACAATACTATGAATATATGATTCTCACTCCAATCCTTTCACCTCCTGTGAGAGAAAAATGTTTGGATTCTCTTGCCTGGAGATAGCGTGATCTCTGTAACGCACCACAGGCCTGGAGATAAATGCAATAAATAAATGTGTGAACATGGCCTTTATGTTCCAGTGTTAGAAGCTGAAGTTACAAAGTTCCATTAAACTCTATGCATAAAAGTTGACTCAGTGGCTGTGTTTACATACACACCGAAATTTGATTTCTGGACCTTTATTGTTATTACTAGATTATTTACATGACATGCAAACCACAGACTCAGAAAGAATTCAAATAAGTCGCTGTTTACATGTCATTTGAATAGTTTTATAACTCCAAAACTCTCATAATAACCAGATTTTGTGAAGTAATGTTTTTATATGTATGTAGATTTAGACTATAATTGTCATTCCCAGGCTATCTTCAGTTAATCACATAGGCCAAGAAGTGAGAACTCCATTATATGTGTCTCATAAAACTGAAGAAAAAAAAAAAACAATCATAAAAAAATAGTTTAAAAAAGAAAAACACGATAGAAAAGCTAGCATCCCATCTTTTCCACGCCCCAACTTTCTATAAGTGTAATGCTATTTCCCGCTGCCTCCTCTCCGCGCTTTTGTTTCATTATCAAAGCCAAACCATGTTATCTCTGAAGAGCACTCCAATCTGATTTCCCTCATCCTCCCTGACGGCGTGTGGTCTACTCCGGACCAGCAGGAAGCGCCGTCTCCTGCGAGGATTCCACTAAGCCCTCCACTTTCCCATCCAGTGATCAAGAAAAGTGCAAATCGTCACCTCTCCGCGTGCGCCGCGGCATTAGCTTTCCAATTTCCTCCTATTGTGCACAAACGCGTTGCCCCAAATAAAAAAACGCACCTCTATCACTTTTCCATCCATTCTTAAACTACTTCAAAGACGAGATTGTTATGGGAAAAAAAAGAAATTAAAAAATGCTGTGATTGCTAGTCGTTGCATTGTAGATTGTAGAAGAACAAAATTGAATTCAGTATGTAGCGCTAACGGCAGAAAGACAAACGGAACAAGTTCTTAAAGGCGCTGTATCTGATTTTTTACAGTATTAAAGAGGTGGTGTTACACTTCTGTGGTGTATTAATTGTTAACACATAACATATTTAGACCACCATGTCACCTTTTATTGTTTGGAAAATGCTATATTGGCTGGAAACAGTGTTTAATCAGTTCCAGTATCGTTTTTGATCCTCCGAGTCCCTTCTTCCTTTGCTCCCTGCGCTTAGTCGCTCCCCCTTCGGAGCGATATCAGTGAGATTTTTGTATCCTGCTTTTGATTATTAATGAAAAATGGCTGGAGCGCGGGTGACGTACGCTCGTGGGCTGAGCCTTGTACGGGATTGTACTGCTAACCGTAAGCAGGGTTTGAGTAGGGCCTGAGAGAGATCGCTAGATTACTCTAAAACGTCTTCGGGCATGTTTCTGATGAGGGAACAACATTATAACATGGTAGAATTCTTCAAAAAGAATGAATGAATGAAAAGTTTGCATAATACCCACTCTTTAAAAACATGAAAAACAGATTGAGTACATTTTGAGTTTGCAGAAGCCCAAAGTTAATCCAAAGTTGCCTTATGCATTACCAAAGCAGAGTTTTGCCATCGTAGTAAAGCAGTAAAACAGCAACTATCATGCTAACAAGGCACTACTTGATTCTCAGACAATAAAACACTTTATGAGGCAGACAGTACGCAGCTGACTTATTGTGACCTTAAAAGCTTCTTATACAATGTATCTGTACTGGAGCAAGACAAATTAAACTCAAATACATGGAAAGAAAATCAGGTGCACGCCTTTTAAAGTACTTCAAAGACTGTACTTCAAAAACGTATGAAAAAAATGCTATGATTGCTACAAGCCGTTCATCGTAGACTGCAATAGGACAAAATTGAATTGAGTATGTAGCGCTAACACAGCAGAAACACAAACGTTACAAGCTCTTAAAGTGAATGTAATCCCACCTGCGCACACTTTAATCTGCAGACGAGAAGCATGTTTTTTGTGAATTGGTGGACGTCATTTGAGGGTTTAGAGCTGCCCTGCATCTTAATCTGTTTATCCACTGGTGTCTTTTATGTAGCGCTTTAATCCGAGCGGAAATAGTACTGTTTTTTGGCAACAACGGGGGAAAGACGAGATTAAACCAGGATCAAACAAGGCTGAGTGAAGTAAGTGGGGAACTGTTGTGTTAAGAGTGCCATGAACAGTTTTGGGAAGAATATTTTGAAAAGGTATTTAGTTACAGATGACTGAATAACTGCATTAAATCTGTGAGGTATTAGCTGCTAACACGTAACATAGTTAGATCAGCATATTACCTTTTATTGTTTTGAAAATGCTACATTTGCCGAGTTTCACTTTAATTTTTGACGCTCTGAGTCTCCCTTTCCTTTCCTCCCTGTGCTCCCTCTTCAGAGCACTATCACAACACAATCAGGACATTCACGTCGCATCAGGTTTGTGAAGTTGTTGTATAGTTTCGTGTCATGCTTTTGTGTGTTTATGGAGAATTGAGGAGTGGGAGCACAGATGACGTAGTCTGAGCGTTGGACAGAATCTTACAGCTAACAGTAAGGAGGGTTCGAATGGGGCCTGGGAGAGATCGCTAAATTACTTAAACACGCACGGATGACATCTAATGATGAAGGAGCAACGTTATAACATGGTAATAAGCTAAAAAGAAAAAAAAAATCGATTTTCCCTCTTTAAAATGTAGTTTATCATTTAACATTCTCTTACACATGGTCAAATTGGAGAACTGTATTACTTACAATAGCCTGCTTTCATATTCACTGTACAAGCTTTGTTATGCAAGATTGTTAAGCATTTACTTTTCACTAATTAGAGGCTCAGGAATAGATTTAAGACAGTCCCTTTCCAGAGCTACTTGGTCGGTGATGATGACTGTCAAAACGTATTGACTTTTCGGTTGACAGAATTCTACCTTCTACCTACCTGGACAACTGCAGGATTACACATACACTGATTAGAGAAGGAAAACACACATGCAGTTACCATGAGAACACAGATTTTGTATTTATTTTTTTCTCACTAATGCCAGCCAAGTAAAAGAAAAATTCAAATCTGTCAACTGGACAAAAAGTTGTTTGAGTGAAAACGTTTTGCTGCTCATCCAAGCCGCTTCTTCAGTTCTGGTCAGATTACTGGTGGACACTGCTTTATATCCACCTGAACGGAGGAGCTAACTATACTGAAACTAACACACTTATTGTTTACAGTTTCTGTTTGTTGGTTAGGTTATCGTTATCGTTCAGGCCCCTTATGGATGTTCAAAGATAGATTGTCTTTCCTAACAAAAATTGCTTCTTTAACTCCCCTCTCAAGCCATTTCTTTTCTCTGGCTAAGATCTGTACCTCGCTCTCTTCAAGGGAGTGGTTAGTGGCTTTGAGATGGAGAAGTACAGCAGATTGGGGTCCCCGAGGAGCTTCGCAACGGTGACAATATGACTCAGGCACAGTTCACACTTACTGTAACTCAACGGACCCAGTCTACAAACAGAAACTGTAAACAATAGGTGTGTTAGCTTCAGTGCAGTTAGCTCCTCCCTTCAGATAGATATAAGACAGTGTCCACCAGAACTGAAGAAGCAGTTTAGATGAGCAGCGAAACGTCTTCACTCTTATTTTTTGTCCAGTTGACTTTTTCTTTTACTTTGGATCATACCTGGACGACTGAGGGATTACACAGACAATACCAGCCAAGTAAAAAGGTCAATTGCGTGATCAAGTACCACAATGTATTCCTTTGATTGTAGGAAAATAACTGAAGTCTAAATACCACCAAATGAAGAGTATCTGTCACTAAAAACAGTTATGAAAAAATGACATTATGAATACATACGTGCTTCCAGTTGCTTCCCAACGCTGACCATGAGTATCTAAAAGTATGTTTTTGATACAAGTACCCAAATTGTAAGGTTCGGGTAAACTCTATTCTCCTTGTAAAAAAATTCGGCTTTGCCTCATGCCGTTATAACGTTGTTTTCATCCACGCATGTTTGTATAATCTTGCGATCTCCCGGGCCCTATTCAAACCCTCCTAACGGTTAGCAGTACGATCTTGTATTATTCACTTGTTTCTCTTTTAACTGTTACCACTGAACCATGTACCGCTTTCTACTTGATCTTTTGTTAGTGTTGTTTTGAAGACCTTTGTTATAAAAAGAAAAAGCTCCGCCATAAGGTAAATGTATAATATATGAGAAAACTCACCTTGGCAGAGTAAACAACACCGATCGCTAAGCCTCTTTTGTAGCATTCATTTGTAGTTTACCACGGAGAATGGCTCATCTCGCACAGAATAATTGCGTCTATCGTCTGCCACGGGAGCTGCTAAATCCTGACGCGCAGGTGCAAACTGCTGCTGTTCATTAAGAGGGGATCAGGTCCAACACTCTGTATATGTAAGAAACACCAGTAAAAGTTCAAATCAACAAGAAGAAAAACAACTCAGCGGTAGCCCGGCAGCAGCGAGGAATGGGTCTCCAGCTTGGGTAATTGTGCGAGATGGTTCAGACATAACATTTCAGAGGAGAAAATATCCAAACACATACTTTTGGAATGGAAGAGTGTTTTAAAAGTGCACTGTGTAACTTTTCAGGTGAGAGGCTTATCATTTTGGTCTTAAAATGTTCGTATTAACCCGCTCTACGTGATCCTGGTATTTTAATTTCACTATTGTGTGTGTAACTCAAGATATGAACATTAATAACAGTCTAATAACAGTCAAATAACAGTCAAATAACAGTCAAACATTAATAGCTGCCAAACCAGTGGCGCGCGTGGGAAGGGGCGTGACCTTCAACAGCTTCACTCCGGGTTGGTTCTTTGGTTCCTATGAAACTCGCGGTCAGAATTCCAAATATGGAACTCGGCTCCAATTCGTCCCTATAACTTCTAGCCTCGATGAGCTTCATTTGACTGGAGCTGAACACTATGGGTGACGTCACACTCAGTCACACTTAGTCCACTTCTTTATACAGTCTATGGTCTGTACTGGATTTTAATTTATTCTTGTTATAAAGATCGCTCTTCACATCATGCATTACGTCGTAAAAGCTGCTAAACTGTCCGTCAATCTACTAATCTACGACAAAACGGCCCTGGGTGGCTCCTCAGCGTAAATATCACTTTCTGATTGGTTAAATGTGTTTGCACGATACCCCTCCCTCCTCCCTCGCTCATAAACACATATCAGCCACAGCATGACGACAGCGTGATGTAAGTTTACCACATGTGTCTTTGCTTCAGCCAAGAATTCAGACAATTTAGGTTTTGTCACCATTCAATTTAACACATGACAACATTTATTCTTTTATTTCCAATTAAGTTATTTTTGGTCCTCCATATATAACATGGTTGAAAGCTTAGTTTTTGAAAGTCAGTTTTTCATAATATGTGACTATGGAACTTTTCTAGTGCAGTCTGCCTCCTGCTTGCCATTGCTTCGCCTGAAATGTTCCACAGTATGACTAAGAGGTTTGTCCATCTTTTCATTCACCATATTGTAAACAAGTCGTGCGCGTACGTGAACAACCTTGCCTTGCTTCGCCCCACCGCCTCCAACACAGCACTGTTTTAATTACAAATTTAATTAATTTGCACTTGGCAGTAAAGGTTGATTACAGCAACACAAAGTCCTCATGCTGGTCATACCTCACTAAAACACAGTATCAACAGAAAGGAAGAGAGCGTAATCTGGTGCGGTGTAAGGTCCTTAACATTAAAAAAAAACGAACCAAACATCACGTTCACACTGCAGGTCGATCTGTTTTTGTTTTTTTTCCAAACATGACCTAGATCAGATTTTTTCATCAGCGTGAACAGGCCGGCTCTGATGTTTTCAAATCTGATCCAGGCCACTTTCACACGTGGAAAAGAACTGACTTTTGCAGTGTCAACGCGCAACATTTATCTGACTTTTACATCTCTGAAATGCTTTAAAACAATAGAAGCCTTTCAGACAACTGTAGTGAAGCTAGAAAGTCCAAATAAAGTGAGGCTTTAACCTGAATTGGTATTTTAGGAAAGAAATTGATTATTTAAAGAAGACATATTGTGTTGTGTCTGCTGTACGGTTAGAATCTGTGACGCCTGTGGATCATTATGTTAATTTGGACTTTTAAAATTTCAATATTCACCGAAAACGACTTGTCCGCCAATGTCCGCGCTAGAAAACTGCGGTGCCCGGTGGGTGCTGATGCTGCCGTAAACGTCATCAGTCCGATGGACAGCTGCACACCACGCTAGAAAAATGACCGCGCAACGCCGCCGAATCCGAAAGCATATTACCGATTAAAGCCGGTGGAAACGGGAGTTGATCCGCAATATGGCGTCTTGAAAATAAGCGTCTAAACATGGCACAAACATGCACGAATCACTCCAAATACAACTTGGAGAGGGTAAATGAGACGGAAACAACTGCAACATGGTTAAAAGCTCTGAAAGGTCTATTTTACAGAATAGGTGTGATTTGTTTGTATTGATAATATAGCGGGTGCTCATTCAATAATAGTCTTTCTCATAACGACTCCTGGTTTTGTCTGGTCCTTCTGCACGTCAGGCTACTTCAGGGCTGTTGGACATCAAGACCTGCAGTGTGAACATACCCAAGGTGGAGCAGATTGTCATGAGCTAAGTTTAAGGTACACTTCATTCTCCCTGTAGGGAAGTTTGTCCTCTGCATTTGACCCATCCTTCCATGCCTCTGGAGCAATGGGCACTCAGGGATCCATCTCCAGATCTTGAGCTAGCGTTGGTCAGGACTACCTCAGCCGCAGCACCTTATTTTCTCTTGTTTACTGGATTAGTTAGTCAGCCCTAATTTAGACCTGGGTTGGAATGACTTGTGTTCGTGTGATGTGGTGTGATGGTAAACCAAAGACAAATTTCCAAAGTTTAATTAAGTTTAGTTTTATTCTGGTTAAGTAAGTGGGTAGTTTAGTCCTTGTTTAATTCTACTTTAGACCTGGTTTAGTGCTGTTTTAATTCTGGCTTCATGCTGGTTCAGACCCAGTTGATGTTCTAAGTCCTAATTTAATAGTAATCCAATACCGGTCTGTAATTTTGGCGATGTTGGTAAAGCCTTTTGTATTTTATTTTTTATAAAAGTCAAATACAGCAGTCGGTGTTATTAGGCCTGTCACAAAAATCACAATATGACTAATCGCTCAATACATGAAAGTTGGAACAATATTATTTGAGGGTCAGTATTTATCTTGTGTACTTTTCCTTTGCACCAGGGGGAAATTTTGGGTTATTTTTTGGCTACATGGTAAGATTAAAAGGTTGAATGAATAACTTCTATGACGCAAACTATCAACTTAAGTGTGCCATTGTGCTATTTATTTATTTCAGCTCATGATTTCTTAACAATATTGTAGATTTAGAACAGTTTTGTGGTTTAAATCTGCTCTTTGGTTGTTATGTCAGTGGCAATCTTATCCTTTATCGTCTATATTTACTTCAGCAATATATCGAACTTCAAAATATGTTACCGTGACAAGGCCTAGGCGTTATATTATTATTGAAACACATGTATTGTTGGAAATATTTTATCTGATCCTCGATTGCGTTAAAAATTGTGGCGAGTCGCGCACCTATCCGCCCCAGTGACTTAGACCCTCCGGCCCACAAGAAAAAGAGTTGAACAGCACTGATATAGTTTTGCTGTAATTCCACGGACTGTAACATCTTATGCAACACAACGCGGTTGATTAGCACATTTAATCTGGGACATATTTTCTTGTGTTTATTCTCGGGCTGACTCATTCTCGATTAAACGGATTGCCCCCATTTTTGTTGTTTCACTTAATTTAACTTTGATGCTGTTTATTATTGGAAAGCGGAGCGCGTCGGGAACCACTGCATATTAATAAACACGGCATCCTTTTCATATCAGCTTAACGCCAAACACAGAGGAAGCCGTCACGAGTTGTATAGACTAATGTTATCTGGAGCCCGGGGGTTTTGGGCCAATCGGAGCAGCCCGTTTGCACAGGACCGACCCGGCGGACCACTTGGATTGGTGGGGGTAAAGGGCATCGCTGGTGATTGTGTACGAGTCTGGTTCTTATCTGCAGGTACAGTGGGCGCATGCATTTGTAATTGTGCGGAAAGGGAATAGAAAAGCCGTGTAGAGGTATGTCGAAGCGAGCAGGTTTATGCGTGAACAAAGTACGAGTAGAAACTGGGTACGTCATAGTGTCGTTACGATGCTAAAAGGAATAGACTTGATACTCAATACCGATTCTGATACCATGATGATAATAAAAAAAACTTTATTTATTTAGACAAATTTTTATATTACCACGTGGCCCATGGGGTATACTAGTCTATCTGTCTGTCTGTTGTTTTTTTTTTGGTTTTTTTTGTTTTTTTTTACATAATTCAGTTACAATTCAAGAAAAGAAATACAAAATTAAAATAAGAGAAATTAGAGCACAAGAAGTTCTTTCCATCGTGGCAGCATAACCGGTTTGAGCCTAGATTTTTTAACACGTTAGTATCTTGTAGTTAAAGGTGTACTATGGAACTTTTCTAGTGGAGGTCTTCTTCTATGGAGATGTTTTGTCTTTGTCTGGAATCTTCCGCAATGACCTATCTATCTTCCATTTATCAATTTATGTCTATGTGTTTTTATTGCTTAAAAATAACTTTAAAAACTTGCATTTTTTTACTGTGAGTGGACTTGCCTCTTCACAGATCTGACATCACCTGCTTGTCTCCATGTAGATAAATATATTTAAAGTCATACTTTTGAAGATTCTAGAAAGTAAACCAATAACATCTCCATGGACCTTCGATCAGAAAAGTTACATAGTGCACCTTTAAATAACACGTTGATTAGGTCACCTTTGCCCGTTTGACTATTTTATGTTAAAAATATACTTTTTATATTGTAACTCATGTGCTTTGGTTTAACGTGACTCAATGGGGAAAGATGGGTTGCAACTGAAAGGGCATCTGAGTCATACACATAAGACCATTATCCAGTCTGAGCTATAAAAAGTCATAAGGACAATAAGTTATATTAACTTTCATTTGTGTTTTGATGTAACTGGACAATGTGAGCTATACATTTTCAAAATTGTAATGCTGCACTTGAGTGTTTTAAGTTGTAGCATGGGAACCGGATCTATTCATCACACTGGCATATTCATGCGCC
>KN473266.1:0-12200 GCA_000787095.1 Periophthalmodon schlosseri
GCGCACATACACACATTTGATCATGTTTTCATATAATATATGAAAACTGAAACTCTTCCGCCATGGTATTGGATAGTGAAATGTGTTTAATTCTTAAAATCTGTAGTTATCATTATCATCTGTTTGTTGTTTTAAAATAAAAAGACGCTTATGACAAATTAAAATAGCTAGGAAAACATCGCTGCATATTTGGGACCATCCTGATGCATACGACTCATTGCAACACGATCATTTCAAATGTGCGTAACGTTGAAATTCATCGTGCGTAATACTAAGTCTGTGAAGCTGGACCATGCAGAGAAGTAATTTAATAGTTATTCTTTTTTTATTCAGGGTGTAGAAGGTTTGTACAATTTACGTCATAATTTTATCAATAATAAGTATGTAGCCTGTTTATTTTTATTTCACTGTAGGCCGAGACTAGACTCCACTCTTAATTAGGCTACGCTTCGTTGCCATTCGCCAGGGTTTGTAGCTGCATCCACGTCAAGTTTTAATCGGGCCGCACGCTCATGTGACTCCATTCATTAGGAGATTTTAAGGGGGGTATTTGCGGAATATTACAGACAACATTTGAGTAAAATACGTTCAATCCAACACTCACTATAGCCTAGTTAAAACCACTCACACACAAAGACTGACGGATAAAAGTCATATCTACAAAATAATTAAGAATTAATAAAATATTTCCTGTGAGAAAAAAAATAAACAAATATAAAATGTATTATGTACCCTGAGGAAGGGAGAGAAAAAAATCAGGTGTAGAAAGAAATGGATTATAGGCTAATGTAGCTGTGTTCAGGTTAAGATAAAAGCTATTGAAGAGACAATAAAAATAACTGTAAACTTGAAGCAGTAAACTAACGACTTGAACTTATTTAACAAAGTACTTATTGGTGTATTATTTTGTTTTTAGAATCCACGTTTACCAGGTAGAGAATGAACGCGAAGCTGTCGTGAAACGTCCGTCGTGGCTTTCTGTGCATTCTACACTTTGACCACAAGATGGCAACATATAGTCACCCAATAGAGAGTTTTGCAGGTTCAGTATTTAAACAAGCCCAAACTAATATTAATACCAATACCAATACTGATACTGATACTGATGCTACTATTACTACTACTACTACTACTAATCCTACTACTACTACTATTAATCCTAATAATAATAATAATAATAATAATAATAATAATGATGATGACAACGAAATGTCCTCAAAACTATTATTTTGAATCTCGCAGCTGTTATATTAAAACAGTAGTAGTAGAAAGTCCGAATGGGTTTTGAAACTATTTCAACAATAACATGAGCTTTGTAAGTGTATGTAAAATGATCTATAAATGTCTTTGCGCCTTTTCTTCATCATTGTGTCCTTTTAAACCACGTGGGCATTGCACGAGTACAGTAGCCTACTTGTGGTTTTCAGGGTGAGGCGTTTAAGCATTGGTGGAGTAGTGACAGACTCCTGTGGCTCTCGCAGTGAATGTCTTTACGCGTCAACTAGCCTGACCACTGGAGTTGAGCCACGATCTGCTTAAGAGCAAGGTTCAATGACGAGGGGAGTAGCCTATAGGGAACTGCATCTCCTTCTTTGGCTGTCGTCACATTAAACTTGGCTGTCTGGAAAACATCCAAATGAGATTATGAAATAGCGAGTTTACCGCATTGTAAACCCGAGTGACAGCAGCTGCGCTAATTTTACTCACAGGTAAGTGGTGATTTAGACGCAACTTTTCTCAATGTACTTTATAAAAGAATATTTAAGTAGTGTAATTACAAAGGAACCAGCGCAATCTACCATTGAAGGTTATTCTTTCGTATCACATAAGGACTTTTTTGGCTCCTAATGAAGGCGCGCGCTCATCAGTGGCACTGCTTTGCGCGCACACGTTGGGCACAGATTAGAGGGAGAGTTTTCTGTCTATAGTGGATGTGAGTGCTGCGTCACTGTCCCAAATGTGCGTAGGAGTCAAGTTGGCCGTTAGTTTAAAAGAAATCCCATGTTTAGTGCTCGAAGCCGAGACCTGCTCTCACCTGCTCAACCACTAGGCTCTCTATTGTTTGAAACCGGTGCCACCGAGCTCTTTGTCCATGCACGCGCCCCATGACTATTCAATACCGATTTACATGATTATCACCATCTGTACTAGATCAATTGGTACACGCTTTACAACAGAAATAAGTTTAAAATATTCGAGGTTAAATGTTGAAAGAGGGGTAAATTGTCGCAAATTAGACTAAATTGTAGCACACATAGGCGACGTTTTTCACTCATCTACAACAATGACAAAACGACACAACAGAGATTTATGCTAATATGACTTCTGAATATGCATCAATAATATAAATAATACCAGGTTTTGAAGAAGCGGATCATTACGCATTACGCTTTTCCATGCAGAACCCGCCGATCCTCTTCTCCCTGGCATTTCGTCCTATTGTCCCGTTCAAAAATATAAAAAACAAAACTAACGTAGTGGGTTGTGAAAGGCAGAGAGCAGTCGCAGAAATGTCTGAAGCGTAAATTAGTCCGACCGCTGCCGTGCAGACTCGGTAGTAAGCGGGATTTGCATATTTTGATGCACTAATTGCCTTGATGTATTTAAATATGGCTGCACGTAGCTGATATGCTTGTATACGTCATCGAACGTGCCCTCGCTGTTAAGGCACAACGTGAATCCGCTCGACTCTAATGGAAACGCCCGCAATTAGGCAAGAGGGGGTGAGGGCGTGAGAAAGAGAGTGCGTATTTCGTTTATTGACTTGATGTTATGTAGGCCTATTTATTTCCATTTGTTCTCTCCATAGTTTATATTGTACTTGTATAAATGTATTTAATCTCCGGGATATTTATAGGCTATTACAGTATTTGTAAATAATGTTCTAGAATAGAAAATAGGCTATTCCTTTTATTGACTGGAGTTCTTAAAACTGACAAAGATTTTTTTTTGTTTGTCTTTTCTAACTGAGGTGCCTAATTGCATTCAAAGGCCTCAGTGGCTCACTTTTTGGTATTTGGCTTTTTTCTGCCAATTCTATTTCTCAATAAACATATTTTGTAGTTGGTAAATAAGTGTGGGAAAGAATTATTACTTTTTCTGTCAGTCTCTTAGTGCGAGGACTTGAGAAATTCGCTCAATTTGTTAAAGCATTTGGTAACTGCCTGTGGCAATGTCATAACTGGGTCCAACTGTGGTTGGACAGACATGGAGGAACTGGAAACGAGATGACACGAACGAGCTTCAAAACAAAAAAAGCATATCCTATGCAGAAAAGTACTACTTTAGTTCGTGTGCGTAACAAAAGAACCGAACGAAGTTGTTTGGATTTCTCAGCACGTCCCTCAGTTTATAACTTCATACATAAAGCCCATTTTCGCCATCACCCCATCCTCCTCTTCTGCACTTATGTGTCCTAGCCCAAAGGAGAAAAAAAATGCACACTTTATATTTGGTGGCAGTATGGGAAAGTTGTGTCTCTCTCCTCCTCTCTCCTCCCCCTCCTCCCTTTGGCCGTGTACCGTGTGCTCGGGATACGCTCATGCTTTAGAGCAGAGCAGATGATGCCTGTAACACTGCTACACACTCAGAGTACGCGGCACTTTTAAAGCCTCGTGTACATATATCCATAGTTCGATCAAAACACACTTCTGGGATAGCTGCGCTGTACCTCAAGTGGACACGGGACAATGTGTGGCTCAGACACATTTTGATTCCTTTTTTCTTTTTGACTCGCAGGGAACCGACACACATCCACGAAGTAAGTGCAACTTTTTAAATGTGTTTTTTCTTTGTACCAAAAATGAAAAAGAGCTAATATTTTGCCTATAGAGATCTGAAAAGAAATTACTCATTAAAAACTCTCTCAAACCAATATTTTTAAGCCTGAGGTGTTTGCCTTAAGTCTTTACATTCTCGTATATTTTTGGTTTAAATGAGAATATTTAAAATCACTTTAAAGAAGAAATATAAAAAAAAGTTCTCGTTGCTTTTATCTAAGACAATTTTCCGCTTTACATGATCTAAAACACAACATCTTTAAAGTGCTGATATCGTTTCAACTTTAAATAACCTTTCTCAAAGTTAAAATATTAATTGCACGTGTGCAGAAAATGAATGGCTATTTCTTCAAACAAAAACAAATTTTGTGCTACACTGCCCTAAAAGGCTGCACGTGTGTTGAAGGCCCATGTATTTCTTCTTTATTTTAACTACGAGCAGGTTGTGCGTAAAATATGTGCTATTTCCTCTACATGAAGACACAGTTCCTATTCTGAGATGGACAGAGAGACCATTGGACCAACCATATTTCCAAATGTAGATTGATGACTTGAACCAAGACATGAGTGTGTGGTTTTAGCAGCTAATTGATAAAGCACGGGGCCTTGTGCTTGTTTGCTCAGAACCACTTTGCGTGGCTCCTCCCACAGATTGAAACAGGGTAAACTTGGTCAAAAAGCTGTTGCAAGTGGTAGAAGATACACCCAAATTCTTAAAATTGCTCTGTTGTACCTAGTGCGAGCAGGTGTATGCCAACTACGCACCATCTTAACTTGTTTGTCTATAGCCTACTCAGTTGGTCTATGGTACGAGTAGAACAGAAGTTGCGCTTAAGGTGCAACTTTAAGTGCAGCCCGCAGCTGCAGGCTCGTGCGCATGATCCATCACATGCCCAGTGGCTGTTATTGTTGACTCACTTACAAAGATCCCATGTATGACCGCGTTAGAGCAGGGCGTCGCGGTGCTGTGGCGAACTAAAAATCTCCAGGACACGCACACGGCGGAGCGTTTGGCTTTTATGTAGCAGAGCGACGCGGGCACGCTGTGTGCGAGGGAGTGAGGCGAACAGCTGCTGTTTCAAGCTATAGAGGCAAACCTGTATGGATGGATTGGAAGAATTTCATCTCTGAATCAAAAGTAGAATAGCTTGTCTCCGGTATACGTTTTGCGGTGGGAAGCGGTAAACAAGCCGATCGCGTGTTGTGAGGATAAAATTGTAACGTCCACGGGATACAGACTTTATGCCACTGGATAAGCGCCTTTTTATTGTGCCTTTATTGTCTCAAATACAGCACATCTCTCATTAAAATCACTTGAAACGCTTTAATTCCATGTGTAAACTGTCCGCTCTCGTCTCTGTGCGTGTCTGAGAGACAGCGTGGCGTACGCAGCGCTTTGCACTGAGGCGGACATATTCCACCGCGCTGAGAGATGGATGGAGATTGAGCATGGGTAGGAGGATGCATATGCGATTTGTTCTTATGACATCACCACCGCTACATGCTCGTGGTCCGAGGCCTTTGACCTCACCGGGGTTGGTCCATATTTTGGCCACCCCCAGACCCGTCTCTCCTTGTGGGATGGCCCCTATTTTGCCACACTTTTCACAGCGAACGAGCGAGCGCCTGTGTTCCCTGCACTTGCGGACTCTTTCAAGCCTCTTCAGGATGCGAACGGACAACTTCATGCTCCTTGCCCCCTTTTCCAAAAACAAGATCCTGTTTTCATAATCCGATACATTTGCGCCGTAATTCCTTACGCCATTATTGCACTTTCCACAGGAAACCGGATTTCCCCTGTCTCTTTTTCTCTACTGTGTTTCTCCTGCGCCAGCCTCACAGGATATCTATTGCTACTGCCACGACGACTTAATAGAGGCGAAAGAGCCTTTTGTGGGATTGAAGCTATTTGCATTGCAAATTAGGGCCCTGTGCAAGGATGACTGCACCTTACCCGCGCTTTCAAGGCCTACTCCAACTCAGTAATATTGGTTAATGTCAAGTGAATATGACATTAACTTTGGGATTATATGTCATTTTCCCCCAAGTATTGTCGTTCCTCTGTACCTGCGTTAACACTTCGTGTCTAGAGGCCCCCAAGGGTGAATATGCGAAATATAATTATAAGGATTATAAATTTTGACTCCAAATGGACAGTGACTGGCTTTTCAACATCAACTTCATCTACTCAGAGCCGAAGAAGAAAACACGCATGGATCAATAAAGATGAATGGGAAGTGGGTTGTTATCTTTGGTTATCTAGCTGTATGAGTGTTCTGCTCGTCATAAAGCTAGATAACCGAAAGTAAAAACTACTTCCAAACTCGTCGAGAACTTAATGGATCACACTTTCCTAATTACCTCCTGGAACCTTATGCACAATATCATATTGTCAGTAGTGTATTGTGTTTTTTTTTTGTGTGTATTTATTATTTGATAGTTAAGATGGTGCCTTTATGCCCATTACGCACGCGACTGTCCTAACTTTTTTTTGAAAGCCCATTAGGCCTACATATATTTACATTTTTAGATTATACAACATAGAATTAGCCTATACTATTCTATGATGCTTTATAATGCACCTAATTTGCAACAATATACAGGCAAGTCACACATGCCAGGGTTTTATTGTCATACCCTCGTCTTTTTATTTATTTATTTTTATTTTTGTTTTGTTTTTTGTGACTTTTATTATGAGTGAGGGATGAACGCGTTCGTCCAGGAAACGGCGCTGGCATCCCAAACAGTAATAATTAGGACGAGGTCTAAGTGACAAAAACTGGGAGAGGGGTAGAGAGGGACAGAGAGTGTGGGGTTAGGAGAGGTGGGAGGAGTGTGTGTAGGTGGGGGGGTCGGCCCTTCTTAATTGATTCCGTTAACCGCAGTGCAGGATATGTGAACGACTGGACGATCCCATTCCCACGCTCGGTTGGGGCAAGTGGCAATGCCATGCCCAGGGCCGATATGATAGACAGAAACGGCGTTAAGGGCCCGGGGTGGGGGCTGTGCCTGCGTGTGTGTAGTGGTGGATGGGAGGGCAGAGGGGTCATGAAAAGACGTCAAGTGCACCAGACTCATCTGCATCCCCAAAGAAAGAGGCGACGTTTCCCAGCTTCTGCCGACGCGCACGCCCCCCCTTCCAAAAGGAGAAAAAAAAACTTTGAGGAGGGCCAGTAACGGTCCTGAATGCGTAATGTCTTAGGAATTGTGCTCATAATGAGGACTCGGGCTCATTATGTTAAAACTAAAGAGATGTAGTTCTGCCGTCCATGGCCCCACGCGCTTCACTGCGCGGGACCCAGGCTACTCTGGGAAGACATTGTTGCATTGAGATGTGTGTGGCAGGGGTATTGTTTGTTTTTGAACTTGACCATGAAGTGAAAGCAGATGTTAGCAATAGCAGTTGTCTGGAATGAGAAAGAAGCCCCACAACCATAAACTACTAGTCTACAACATTATTATTACTATAATCTGCTTCAGGCATAAAACACTGTTCTGTGTGTTTATTTAGATTCAAAGATTAGCACAAGTTCAGAGTTAATTAGATGTTTAGGCTTCTTCTTACATAGGCCTGAGCCTCATCACTGTCAGGCCTGTGAGCTTAAGCTTTTGTAGAACTGTTGTGTCTTATTGTGACCTTCCATTTCATCATGATCTATGATTTTAGCGTTTATTTCACATTGTATTATTTCATTGTCAGCACATATTGAGGCATTACATCCAATCCCAGGTCAAACTGATTTTGTTGGCTGGACATTATAGGGCATCACTTAGGTATCCGTCAATCTCTCTGCGAAGTCTAAATGTAGAAGAATGTCATTGTACTGGGTCAGATATGAAATAGGCTGCATGAGTTTAACTGACTGAACTTACCTCCAGCAATGTTAACATTGTGTATTAATTCCCTGGCAGTGATTTTGGTTACTTTTTAGACATTAGTGTGGTTTACACATCTCCCTTGTGGCTTAAGCCGTTGTTTATGTGATTAGTTGAGAACGAAAGCCACACCAGCTGATGAAAATACTTTCATTTCACTGGACCCGGATCCGGATCCGGACCCACCTCTCATCTGCCTGGCATTGTAACTATGATTTCTGTGTGTTCTGATGTGTGTATGGCAAGTGCAGTGGCAACTTTACTTTGCATATTCTCTCTGGTATTTTTATGGGTTAGTAGTATAATATAGTTTACTGTACTATACTGATATGAACTTAGTTATCTTTACAGTGTATTCATTGTGACTGGAAAAATGTATTTTCAATTAGAGAACAATGAGACAATCAAAGAAACAGAATTAGCAGCAGCCAAGGTTTACTGAGAAAAGATAAGAGGTTGTTTCTTATAAGTATTATGTCGTTTTGTGTAACCGATCAGAAATCCTGCATCATGTAGATGAAGCTGCACCATGTGTGCGTCAACAACGTCTGTCTCACTTGTGTTTGTTGTGTGTCTCTTGGACATGAACTTGAACTTGAGACAGGCAGCCAGACACCATCTGTGCAGCAGGGCTAATGAATTCAGTGCATTCATGGCTGTGGAGTAAGCCTAGGCCACCATCATCCATTGACGAGCAGATGACCCCTATAGTCTGTGTGAGCTCCTCATCACCAAAAGAAATCAACATCAGCAGCTGCCAGTTTGTTTTGTATACCTTCAAAGCACGAGAGTTAGCAGCAGGGTATGGATCATTGTGGTGCAGGGGCAATGCATTTATGTATCCATATTGTAATGTAGTGTTTTGCAAGGTATGTACTGGTAAATGCAAATGTAGTTTGGTTTTGACTGATATTTGCCGTTTACATCAAGAACCTGCTTGGCTACGTATGTTAACAACAAAGCTCCAATTAATGTCTCAACTGAAAGGGTGTAGTAGGTGTAGTATTTTAAACCTTAAAAAAGCCATGAAGGTTCAGTGTGTATTCCTGCGGGCCCTCCTGCCTCTAGCCTCTGTCACATACACAACGCATGCGCACTGACAGTGAAGCTGTTCCTTCTGGTTGGTGTCACCACGGCAACCGTAGGTGAGATCACTCTGCGCATGGCAGCATCAGTCTTTGCAAACGCAGTTCCTGGTTTTATATTAGTGCATTTTTATTGACACAGTATGTCAATTATATCACAATAATTGATGTTTGTTCAAAAATTCAGTTTCTGTCTTGTTTGTGGAAAGGAAAATACATTTATTCCTCTTTATTGATTACAAGCAATTATGCAAGAGACACAACCAGTGTACAGTGTATGCGTGTGTAATCCTTATTCAAGAGCATGACCAATACAGGTCTTTGACCATCCTCCCTTTTAACAGTGCAACAAGCCATAACTTTGTAATAATCCACAAAGGAATGTCATGGTTCGGCCCTTTTTAATGACATCATGCATGGCCACTTGAGCATCTTGTGGAGAGCAGCGGGCATGCTGTGCTCTGCCATGCTGTAGGGCCCTCCCCCATTGCAGGGGATATGCACATCACCTTGCTGGACCCATTTGCACTGTAGTACAGTAAGGTTTTTTTCTCTTAAATCCCTGATGCTACTTATTGAAAATTCATCAGACCATAAAACATAATATCAATTATAACTTCAAAAGCAAAAACACACTCAAAGTGATATGGCACCATAAGGTAAAACCATTTGTATAGTGAAATTGTACTTATTTAATAGGAAAGAGTATGTACTTTAAACATGTAGCACACTGACTACAACATTTATTAGCAAGGATATTTTGCAAAAGAACAAATTATTTTATTTTATTTATTTATTTATTTATTTTTTACAAATGTAACCATCCAATTACAAACTGTCTTTGTGATCAGGTGGCTTACTAAGTTCATGTAAATAAGTAGCTGTTTACAGGATTATGTGTTTATTTGTGTAAATAATCCATCAGGCACAGGCCTAGCCAGAAGTGACAATGTCTCAAATTATTATTTTTGTAAAATGTAAAACCTGATATTTTTATACTGTACTAATAGTAAATAGAAACTTCACACATTATGTGTTACTACACAATGTTGGTGAGCTGTAATACGTTACAGTAAAGGCACATTTGAAAATGCTAACGGCCGACCTAATATATACATTCAAATGTGCCTGCAGGATTAGATACTGTTGAGCAGCCGCAGAGCATAATCACAAGGTGCATAAATGCATTTTTGCACGACATGTTTAAGGGCTGTGCGAGATATGAGTGCTCCGCTGGCTGCGATTATGCAAATACCAGGAACTATAAATAAATGAGTAGAATTATATTTGAAATACTTAGAATTTCACATGGAAATGAAATTGTGTAAATAAGATATTTTGTGTCATTGTGTTGTTGATATTCCATTAATTGTCTGACGCATTAAACAGCAACAGACAGTAATTCAATTTGAACCAACTGCCACTTGGCTTGTCTTAGTGCTCATGTTGTCATCTGAAAGGATTTACAAACTATAATCGGCCTTCATTTAATACTTGAAAGTGTGGTGTTAATTGTAATGGGAGACATAATGTAATAATAACCCAGAATCTTTGTAAGTACTAGAGATGTGTGGCGACTTAAAAGATGTTCCCTGCATGTTATAAAACTTTGTGTGTTGAGGCCTAAGAGCATTTTGAATATAGCGAATCATTTGAAAAATATATGACAGTCAGCAATTAAATGATATGGGCTCCTGGAGCAGAGAAGCAGCTACACCACATATAGCATATAGCAGTGGTTGCTACACTTGCATTAGCATCTGGCCCTTTTATGTAAATTTGATGAGAAAGGACTCATGCATATACGCCTGGCTGGGGTGTACTCGTCTAATATCCTTATTAGAGAAGGGTGAATTAAATATTTATTAGGGGGGCTCGGGGTTAGGAAGGTGGGCCTGTCCTGTGTTGGGCCCTGAAGTGGGAGAAGGGGGAAAGGGAGGAGTGTGTCTCGCTGCCTCAAGGTGCCACCATCTTAAGGCGTTTGGCAGTAGTCAGAGTGTGAGGAGGGTAGACCTAAAATGTCCGCTGGCATAGACACATGCACGCGTTCATATTATTGCATACAAATGTTGGTGCTGTACACAGACAGGAAAGCCCAGCCCTGAAAGCCATTGATTCACTGACTGTCAGCGGCTCCTTTGCATGCTGAGAATTTCATTTGCATGTATTAATTTCCTCGATTACTGTCGCCGGAGAACAGGCGTTGTTCGGCGACCAATTTTCACACCAGTAATTGCATGCCGTTAACTATTTTTGATTTACCATTTGTCACAGTGTGTTTTGATATAAGCATCTTCTCATTTATTTACTAGATACACAAATGTTACGTTGTGTGAAATTTGAATTCATATGATTGAAATTATATAGGTGAGCCACAAATGTATAATCAATATAATTATAAAGCAGATACTTACATCATATACAGCCAAAATCAACCAAATAGACAATGTAAAATTTACATTTAACTTATATTATTCTTAATGTAACATAATAACAATTGCACTGGTTTCTCGTTTCCGTTAATTACCATAATGTATGTAGTAAGGTGGCATACGCAAACGGCCAGATAGACACAGTCACAGAGTGTGCAGCACATCAACACACATTGTTCAGCCAGATTCAGACGACATTAGCATTTTCTTTCATCCTCAAGTGTTCCTGCGGCAGAGCATAAAGTAGGATGTGCAGGAAATTATTCAAAAGGAATTATTACGCACAACATAACCTCACATTCACACAATATACATTTACAGAATAACAGCATTTTACACGGCATATAGAGAGGGACGTCACCTGAGATATTTTACTATTAGAAAATGGGATTAAATTGTCAGTGTGTGTGTCAGATGTTTTTCTTATAGAATCCATTGTGTCTCCATAACAGAACAATTTATGTGAAGGAAAATTTGTGCTGCACGTCTATGGGTAGTGCTCGGCGGATTGCTTTTGCATACATAAGATGCATATGATCTTTGTTGTTCCCTCCTCCCCATTTGCTTACAGTGGTACGCCCCAGTTTGCTGCGGAAGTGAGAATAATTAAACGGCTGCATGTTTTGGAGTCTGGTGTTTTCTAATGGATTGTTAGGAGGGGATGGCAGACAGGCAGCATGGGGGAGCTACAGTGGTAAGGCACTGAGCAAACTCCACCGAGGCTAAGGGTACACCTATTATGAAGAAAATGCTTTTGTTCTTTGACCACATCTTTTTTGAACCATAGGTAGGTACTTTTATTGGCAGTGTAGGGCATTTCTCAAATCAATGCCTGGCACATGTTTCGCCTTATATTATGCGGTGGCTTGATATTAAAATATAATATCTGTGCATGGTTGTAATTTTCTTTCTCGGTATCGTACTCTGTTGCATTAGACAAGAAGGGTTTATCCCTGGCATTGCTGTATCCCCCACACCAGATGCAAAGTGTATGTGGGGTGGAATGAAGGGGGGGGGGAGCTGGGGGG
>KN473266.1:17253-47247 GCA_000787095.1 Periophthalmodon schlosseri
ACCTCCTCGTGCCCCTGTACACCTCAGATTCCTCGGCTTTTTATCATTTGTTCCTTCCTATTTTTTCTACTCGGGATGGAGAATGACGCTTTGGCCGTTCTAGCACCTTTGCATCACCTTTCCTATCCAGTGCAGAAGAGAGTTGCAGTGGGAATAGCAGCTCGGGGTGAGGGAAAGGAGGATGGAGGGAAGGGCTAGAGAAAGAAGGGGCAAGACAAAAAGACAGTATCTGATTGTGTCGTAGTTTAATGACTTCCACCCAAAGGCGATTTTAATAGTTACAAACAGATTACTACGGTAAATCCTGGATCAAGCACGGAGTCATTCCAAACCAGCCGTTTTCTTGACCTGTTTTACACCATCAAAACTAGGTCTGCAACATTAACCGCAATCAAAATTAATTAATAATAACGGTCGCTATTAGCAACTAGCAAAGACTCCAATTATTTAATTCCTTCGCAAACAATTCTTCCTGTCTGAAAAAAAAACAAAACTGCCAAATGTAGATTAGACAACATACAAACATGCTCTGAAATGCATAGGATTAGTTTAGTATTTCAGTGTGTTAATGCTTCCAGATATGTTTAAAATGTGTACTTTGAACAAAATCCACCTAATAAAACATAAATCGCAAATCTAAACGTAATCCCAATGTTAGATATTTTGCCAAAATCTTTATTTGTTAAAGAGAACCTAAAAAGTCCCACTGATATATAAGGTGCCCCAAGTTACCGTTACCTTGCCAATTTTTAAGTTTCATTGTCATATAATACAGATAATACAATACCTTATGAAAGAACTTAGCCTTTGCCTGTGCACATTAATCCAATAATTACATTTTCTACCATATGATCTTGATTTTTCTCTATTTTAACTTCTCGGTCACAAAACTATAACTTGCTACAAGATGAGAATCACATTTGACTACATGTTTGTGAGTGACATAGACAATTGCATACCAAATTGTCACTCAAGTTTCATCAGCAATTCATACATCGGTTGAGTGAAATTCCTTCATCCTCTTCTCCGCCATGTTTTCTTCTTCTTCTTCTTTTCCATGCCAGCTAAAGGAATTGCTCAAGATAATGGCAGCAATCTATAGAGTGAAAGGGGGAAGGAATGGCTCTCCCCTATAACACAGGCGCAAATCGTCTCCGTCTGCTTGTGGATGTGTAAAGACTGTGGTGATGACGAGAAACACATGCTTTTACGTTGAAGTGCCGCCGTGATGCAGGAAGGAAACAATGAGAAATGGGGGAAGGACAGAAAGAAAGACATATATTAAGAAGATGGCCCTATTCTGGAAATAAGCGAAGAAAGGGATTGGCCTTGGTCAGAGAGTTTTGGTTGTTGCTGTACCTTTGCAGCCCCTTCATGATGTTTTGGTTATGAAGAATCCTTATCGGGTGGTTGGAGGACCAAAAGCAGATTTTTCTATTTACTATTATATGTGTTTTGTGTTGCTATTGTATGCGATTTATGTTTGTAAAACTAAAAGGATTTCAAGGTTTCTAGTTTTTAAGCTTTTCGCCCCTTGACTGCCTGTAGAAACTATTTGAATAAACATCTCATAAATGCATTCCAATTGGTACGCTTTGTTAAACTCTATTATTAGACAGCTCTGACTGAGGGAGAGGACTCAGTGCACACAATAGCAATGCATTTACCTTCGTCCACTTATATTTTTCCTCATAAACATTTGACTATTAAGGTACGTGTTTTTTACAGTAGCAGACCAAAACACTGCTGAATGTGGCTGTGTTCATTATAAATTGCCTGAGCTCTTCTTTAGCATCCTATATTGCTTTGTTTATGTTGCGCCCCCCTGTCCTCCTGATCATCTCCGGCACTCTCGGTTGGGTCTCCTTGTTCAGGTAGTCATGCTGTTGACATTTGTGTCCAAGCCAGGCCTGGTGACATGGCCTTTACCACCACACGCTGATCTCCTCTTGACTATCCCAGACCCCCTACTGCCAATCGTAGCTCACAGTTCTTATCATCCACCAGAGCAAAGCCCGATGATGCAGGTGGGGCCGTTCTGTATGACAGCATGTTTAAGTTGTGTCCAAATCGGCCATGTTGGTGGTTACATGTGGCATATGTACTCAGCAGGGAGCATTGTGTCGAGCAAGCTTCTTTGTTTACCAGAGTCAGGCTAAACACATTTGATTTTTTACAGCCAATACCCATCTTGATTCAACCATCTTGGATTATACAAAGTGGAGACTGAAACAACAACAAAAACCTCTGTTTTGCGTTGAAGCTGTTAAAAATGTTGCATTGTTGGAGGATCAAGCCACAAATATATCAGTGTTCCCATTGTCTTGGTCCCAAGCCCAGAAAAAAGAGAGATTTATGTCAGGAAGGGCATCCAGTGTAAAAAAAAAAAAAAAAAAAAGGCTTTGTAAACCTTCACAACAAGGAGACAATTTGAAAGAAAAATGTTTGAATGTCTGTCTCTTCACAAGCAAACTGTAAAGCAGTATTTGCTGCTCCTAAACTTGCACACATGCATAGACCTACAGACAGGCTCCGTCCCTGCAGCCATGGGAATGGAGAATACTGAGGTTCAAGGTCATTTCAAGAATTCAGCAGCCTGGGGCTCGCTATTGTTACTGCGCTGCATCCTTTGCTCACATATGCACTCAGATCCACACACAAACACACTGTAGTGTCTGTGGCATACGTCCTGCCCACACAGGGCATGGGCCAAGAACATGTCCATCAGGTGAGGATTAGATGAATCTCAGCACTGACATAACCAGATATACTAAGAACATAATAATATTACAATTGTATAAATTACTCATAAGGAAATTACAGCTTCATAATATCTTTTGACCCTGGATCACTGTTGTAGAATAAAGTGAAGCAACCCAAGAAGTGAAGAAGAGGCATGAGGCTGGAGTTGCAGAAGAAGTTTATTTACCATGAGTACAGGACCCAGGACTCAGAGACGTGAACCCTCAAGACATTGTGATAGTACTGTCTATTCCAGTCTAGTCCAGTCTGTCTTTGCTTCCTTTGTAGAGCGTAGTATACCTCTGATGACTTAGGACAAGATAACAAGGAGTGAGTTGGCAGTGTGGGGCTGGCACAGCACAGAAATGCTCTGTCTATCTCTATCAGTCACTATGGCAATGTATCGGCTCTGGTTTGTGCCGGACCCCGTGTGTACAAGGCCTGTAACCCCCAGTGACTGATTTATGTATTTACCTTAGTAAATATTACACATTTGGAATAAATATGGGTAGGATATTGGATATATAGTGCTGATGTCTGTGTTATTTTAAATACATACTGTTGCTTGTGTAAAAAAGAGAAAAAGTGCAGAGGGGGCACAGACACAGCAGTGGAGGGTGTGATTAGCCCCTTTGTTGGAGGTCTGTTGAGCTTCATTGGCTCCAGAGAATAGGTTTCTAATGAAGCCAGCCAAGCTTGGACCAAACTTTGTGCCGAAGACAAACTAAGTTATGGTGGTCCGGCAGAGCACTGGGGGTGAGCTGACTGATATACAACGCCTGGACATATGGTCCCCCCATCAGGGCCTCTCACAGCCACTTTCTCAGGTCTTGCCTCTGTCGAACAAGGATGGTTTAAATATGTTTGATCATTTATTGGAACTATGACAATATTATTAATGATCACAAACATATTTTTTGTATAATTTACATCAAAGTTTCAGTTCTCAAAGTGGTACAGTAACTTTTTTGAAAGTGGTATAGCATTAGCATAAAATTACAGTTATACCATAGTAATGAATGATAGTGACAAGTCCGAGATTCAGGGAAGGGCTTTTAAACGTTGATTTATATCCTTAATTAATTCTTTTCCAAATATTAAAAAAAAAAAAATCGTTTTAGGGCAATGGGGGAAGGAAGATTGGTTGATGTGTACCAAACGCGACAAAGGCGACAGAGCTTCGGGCATTGTCTTTCCAGTTGACCCCAATACTGGATCTTTTCTGACACATCCTAAAGATACAGAGTAAGTCAGTAAACCAGGCCAATTTGGTTACGGTCCACTGCACCATAACAGATGAAGACGTGGTCTAGATCAAAAAGCACACCGTGACAAACCTCAAAACGCCCCTTATTTTCAGTACATTAATACCGACACCCTCCAAGTCGGTTTTGAACCAGCGGTCATAATTTCTGACTGACAGTTTTGTTTCATTTAAGCTACGTTGTAGAATGAATTAAGTAGCCCAAGAGTGTAAAGAGAGACAGGACACTGGATATCTAGGGCAGGAGAAGTTTATTTACCATCAGTACGGGATGCAGAGACTTGAATTGTCAACACATTGTGATATCGTCCATCCTAGCCTGGCTATGCTTTCATTGTAGGGAGTATTATCATAACCTCTGATGACTTAGACCAGATAATAAGAACTGTACTGGCAGTGTCATTGGCACAGCAGTTTCTCTATTATCCTAATTTGGTTCTGTTATAGCCATGGTTTAGTCCGGGTGAAGTTCAAGTTTAGCCTAGTAGTGAACACATCCTCAATATTGGTGCTTAATACTGCGTACCACCATTCATACCACCACAAATGAGAACCACTGCTCTATTTATTTTTTGAATCATTTGACATTTTTGGCAAAGAAGACTAACCAGGTGATCCAGACTGAGCATTGAGACTAATTGGGAAGGTCAGGGTGTGAGCCGAGGGAAGGTGGACCAGCCTCTTGGTAACTGAGCCGCGGTGGGGAGAAAGAGCCCACTACTGGCCCACACAGGAGGCCCAAACAACACTTATTCTACTGGGCAAACTGTCAGCCAGAACAACTTCATTGTAGCCAAAATTGGAGTTGAAAGCACGGCATAGACGTTTGGAAGGGTTTTCTGGAGTGGGGACTTGGGGGCGCAGTGGCCGGGCCGGGGTGCGTGTGGGAGGGCGAAGGTGGGGGGAAGGGGGCGTGTGGGAAATCGGGGGGGACTGGGGAGAGGGAACGTGTGGTCCCGGGGATGAATAGGGTCAGACGGTGTGAGTTCATTTTAGTGAGCACAATTCCCATAGATCGCACACAAGGGGCAGCAAGCCAGGAGCAAGACACTGGACAGAATAGAAATGTATTAAAATGCATTCTGGAAAGGACAAAAACAAGTGCATTTTCACATTCTAGTGCCTATATATACCGTCGCTATCTTTGTGCCTTACTCTTTAGAGCCATCAATGCAGCTTTTGGAAACACGTCACCGCAGAGCTAGTTCCCATCCGGTGCGTTCATTGATGTTACATTGGCTGGTGATTGTGTCTTGCTCATTAAGCTGCATGTGACCTATATTTTACTTCTCTACAATGATGTTGACAATCTACAGATATTAGTTTTTCACAATACTAACATTTTTAACTCAATTTTGATGCTAAGGAAAAGGTTCAATACTCAATATGCATTACCGATTTCTATACATTTTTTAGATAATAGACTGTAATTTTCAACACATAATAAAATATGACAATGTGGTCTTGCACTAGTTTTAGTGACCATTCTAAAACTATTCAGGACAGGTCCAAATGTGTCTTATGTTTTTCAGTGTTGATACTTGTTCAGATGAGTATCTATTTTCAGTACTAGTTTTAGTATCGATTAGTATGTGGGTATAGACAAGACTAACACGTACTGTCTCACGCAAACTTAAACAACCAGTTGTGGTGATGAGAAATTGACTGTTTGTTTTTAAACAAAATGCCAAATTGAAAATGCAACATATAACATAAATACATAATAACTTTTAATCTTAACTTTAAAATTTATGGAACATGTATGTAATCACCTTTGTTGCTTCTCGCTCATATGTTTTGACTTTTGGACAGTAGCCCTGTGAAGCTAAACATGGGTAGTGCTGTATATTCTTAACTGTATCCCCTTGCCCTGACCCAAAAATCTCACCAGTCTTTGAACTATGATTTGTATTGTACAAGAAAAAAACACTCCCTTGACAGACGGTAAACATTTTCCCCCCACACTGATTTACATTACTTTCCTTTTGCTGGCTATTTCAAATTCATCTCCCTTGCCCTGGGTAAATAGAGCAAAAGGGTGAAGAAGTTTACTTAGTCACACCAAGTTTAGGGCGCTGAAGAAAGTGTGCGATTGTGTAAAGCAGCCGGCGCTCTCATATGTCAGTGCAGCAGTAGAATAGACACGCACACACATACATACACACATACACACGCACACACACACACACACACAGCCCTGTTTGATCCAGCGCTAGCCCCGCAGCTCCCAGAGTCTCAACAAAAGGCCTCCTCTATCCATTGTACGGGCTGCGCGTTTCCCAGGAGAGGGTTAGCCGTAGCCAGAGAGAAGGGCCCCCGATCGCTTTCTCTCAACGTCCATGTTTATTCGCTCTATGGTCCGGTAGAAGATACAACATCCCTCCAAAAAGGATCTGACCTTAGTAGTTATGATAGTTTTTTTGGCATGAGGAAGAAAATGAGAGACAGACAAGTAAGACAGAAATAAGAATGTTTCAGGCCGTTCTGTGGCGTTATATTTGCTCCTTGTCTTTACACAAGTCAGCCTTGTCAACCTTGTTCATGAATGTAGATCCGCTTGGTGGGAGGGGGAAGATTTTAGGCCTGATCTTGACAAGCCCTCCCATCCCTGACTGCATACTAATTCTCAAAAACCACTGAACCAATGCAAAATAAATACAAATTGTCAGGTTCTTTAGCAGATAGTGGCTGTCTTTTATAGCTGTGTGGATAATCAGATTGTCTGCTTAGAAGGGACATTGCGTGTAAGTTAGTGTGTGATATCTTAAGGACTCTGCCAGTCTGAGGCTAAAATCCCAATGTAATTTGTGTAAAAAGTCACAGCCATTTGCCAGTCAATTAAAACCACTCAACATGATAGCTCCCTAGTGAAATGGATACAAAGTTTTTGTGGCCTGGGGACATCTTTGAATCTATTCTGCACCCAGTGGAAGAATGTAGTACGTTATTGTTCACATATACTGATCATTGGAGCTACCAAACGCTTTTCATTGAAGGATTGTGCCGTTTTATCCAGCCGTGATTTGCACTAATAAGTTATCATCTTTTCTTCTGTAGACCATTTAGTTTCCATGTGATGTCCAAATAAATGAACCTGAAAAGTTACTCATTCATACAACTGCTGAATTAGATGCAACTTAGCTTGGTTTAAACCTGTTCTATACCTAATTTTGTCCCAAAATCTTCTATTCTCCCAAAACTGCGAAGCTATACAAAACATATATTTCATTTCACATTTACAGACTTAATTACTTCCTTATTCTCTCCAAACAACAGTCTATACTGATAGGCTAAGAGTTGGTCACCTGTGGGCACGGCTGCGGAAGAGGAGTTGAAAACAAACATTTGTAGACTGATCCATCTAATCTGTCAAACACATTATCGTCTAAGATATCGCTACACTCCCGTCTGTACCCAGCTGTACCTGAACCAGGCTCCCTCTCTGCTCTTTGAGGTAAAAGCTTGTGTGTCGTACAGCCCCTGAATGTAACTCTTTGTTATAGTGTAACTGGACTCTAGTGCATGATGTTTGATCCTGCTTTGGCCTGAAAGCCTTTTTTAAACCTGAACCTCCACATCAGCTGAGAGCGTCAGGCAACATCTAGTTTGTAGAGTCTGTTTTTCACTTTCTGCAGATATACACTAATGTGAAATCACTCGTATGTCATATCGGTTTGTAATATAGGCTTATTTGTGCTATGAAAGCTATTACACACAGTTATTCTGCTGTTGTTGCCCAGGAATACATTCAAAATTAGGACTAATTCAGGGTGTGAGAACATGTTTTGTTTGATTTTGTTTGGAATGTGTTCACTTGAAGTTCTAATAACATTTTTGTCACACAGGGAACTCCCATTATTGCTACAGTGCATTATAATAAGGGTTATATTGTGCACATCTACCGTACTATGTCTTCTGTTCATGTTGTTCACAGTCGTATGTGTTTTAAGAGTATGAATGCATTTTATACTTTACAACCTGCATGCTTTTTAATGTTGTGAAATTGTATGCTGACTTGCACTTCTTTTACCTCTGTGCCAGTTTTTGCTTTGTATTTTCAATCTGTGGTCTTTTTGGTGTATGTACTGCGGACATTTGTGCATAATGTGCATGCAAATAACCTGGTCCCATTATAGCAGCTGTCTTTGTGTCAGCTCCCCTCTAAGAGGTGTATGATGAGCGAGTGCAGGGGGGTCCAGTGTGCTGCATGTTTTCTTGCTTGATTTTTGCACACCCCCATCTGTGCCTCCATGCTCATTTCAGATGTGAGAAACTGTACCATCATTTGCATAAGAATAATTGACACTTCAAATTAGCCCTCCAATCAAAGAGGATTATTTTTCCTCAGCATATGTGCGTCCAGCCAGCTCTGCCATCCCCAAGAATATGAAAGCGAACGCTAGCACGGGCACGTCATAAAGCATTAACCCTTTCATTTCGTCCTTTCTGTATTTGATGTGCCTGTTTTATTGCAAACATAACACAATCGGTAGTAAAAATCGACTTTTGTGGGGAAATAATAAATGGCTTCACCACTAAATCAGGGAATTCTCTCACTTCCTGGTAGTGTCCCTCTGATGGGCCGTTTTACCTTTAAAAGCTCCCAGGTGCTAACTGTATTAAATGCACACGTTTACACATCCACGGCGTTGGGAGCGGGCCAGGAAAGCTAGTGCTATTTAGTGAAGTGTGTCGATTTAACATCTGCGCACATCTAACCATTAGTGCAGTGTTGAATTATTGATAGTGGCTAATGAAAAGGATCAGACCAGGATGAACCAAGCATAGTCCCAGGGCTATGGCACATATGCACTAACACGTAGCATCATTAGCTTCTGCGGTTTGACATCTATTTCATTCTGTACGGGGTACGCCAGATGCCTATAATATTAGAAAAAAAATCAAATACAAATATCTACTTCAATATCACAACTGGGGGTATTTGTTTTTTTGCCAGTAGAATCAATTCAATTTGGGTCAGGATTAAATGCAGACACTTACTGGGGATTAAAACAAGACTTAAGACTGTTAAATTAAACCAGGTCATAGCGGAGATTTAGGCAGCTTTCACATTTACACACAACCTGAAACCAAACTTAGACTACCAGACCATAACTAAACCAAGACTAGAACAAGACCAAACCAAGTCTATGTCAAGTCCAAACTGGGAACAACAGGACCAAACTAGGATAAGCGTGAATGAAGCTAAAGCCATTAATAGAACTACAGTTTTGTCAGTTGGAAGCATAAGAAGCATAACAGCATTTTTATTACTTAAAAGATTCTGCATGCAAGATTACATACATGAGCTCCATATATTTTCACTTTATAGCCGTTACGTCACTATATATTGCAAGTACTACACAGTTTAAAATCTGTTTAAAACTGGATCTTATTAGAACTTATAAACGCATCAAAACAAAAGAAAGTTTCCAGTGCAGTAAGATGAGGGGCCATGGTACAATACATTCGGTTTGTTCAGATTTGGCTCACCGTATCTTGATAACAGTCAATTTAAGTTGTATTGTGCACCCCTGTATCAGCTCCAGAAACCACCTCTGTTGTCTCTTTATTAGGAACCTATTCGTGTAAAGTGCGTGGGGGCCCGGGCATACCATCATATCGAGATCGCTGTGGTGGTGTGTGGTTAAAAGCACTGATTTTTAGCTATAGAAGTGGGTTAGGATAAGAATGAGACTGACTCTTTTGGGGGGAAGGGACAGAGGACTGGTAGTGAGCGTTTTGGGGAGGAGGGAAGACTAAGGCGCCAGCCCCACTAAAGCTCTCAGCATCCCCCCACTTATGGGATGGCGGATGTGTCTGGGGGTATCCATGACAACACCGCTGCGTGCCAGGGACGTGCCTCGGCAACATGGCCAACCAGCAGCTAGAGTGGTGTTTGTGCACATCCAGAAGGGGCCACATATCTGTAATATAAATATTCACCAGCCTGTCTATTGTTAGAGAGGTATAACAATATTGGAAATAAAACCTTCCACATAACCCTACTTTGAAATACAAATAAAAAAAATTTAAAAGTAGGAATTATTACTTTCTTCTTTGAAAATAGAAAATACAGTTGCACTTATTTGAAATTAAACTAGACTTTGAGAAATTGGTAAGACATTGTTTAGTCCCATCCATCTGCAGTAATGCAAAGTAGCCTTTCTTACTTCTTGGTTTGAGATTGCCTGGCTATATTTATCTTGACCATATATTTGTCTGTAGTCTGGAAAACTAGAAGTAGCGACTGTAGTTGGTTTCCTTTCGAACAATCAGGAGTCCACTTTTACACTTTGACACGCTCACAGTGGCACAGTCACACTCATACCTACTGCACAGATCAAGCTGCGTTATAATAATCCCATCTGGGATTGGCCTGGATTCTCACTCAGGAAGTAGCCCTATAATGATGCACTGATGAGTGGAGAGTGTGTGCGTGGACGAGCGAGGCTGTTTGACAGAAAGAGGGAGAGAGAGAGGGGGACTAGAAGACGTTTCATGTGTCGTGGGTTTTATAGGTTACTGTTTTATATTTTAGAGCTCACAGCACACACAAGCACATATCCGAGGGGAGTGTATTTTTAACCCTGACTGCCTGTGCTTTTGCTGAGGGGTTAAAGGGCCCAATGGTGAATCAAGTAAATAATTCACAGTAGCTGAAACTCTTTCAATGTACCTTCAAAATGAAAGGGGGAGGGCCACCTAAGTGTTTTATAATGGCACATGATGGTTTACGTTGCATTTTTGCTAATATTGGATTGTTTTTCTCTTGTTTTTTAGGTTGACTGCTGACCTCGTCTGTTCTGGACACAATAGTATAACGACTGGAGTCTTTAGGCTGAGGTCAGTGAGGATCTCATCAGCTGATCTCAGAGGTGACTGCTTTACTGTTTCTGCCCTCTTGTTATGGACCATATTTCATGAGTTTCCTGCTATGGACCAGCAGTCTCTGTGTGCCTTTTATCTTCCACTTCTATATGAAAGTGTCTGTAAGACATTTTGAATGACGTTGCTTCTGTCAAATGTTTGATTGAAAGAGACACAGAGAGAAATGCTGTGCTAATGAAATGGTCTGACCCACATCCTTTAGAGCGATCCATTTCTCCAAAGACACAGAAAGGGCATTTATACAGGTAAACCATGACTGTTCCCTCAAGTGAAAGGGGGTTTTTAGAAGGAAGCGCTACATCCATTATTTACTATACTGGGGTTGCGAGACACTTAGGAGATAATGCAGTGCTTCAAGCATACAAAACATAGAGGCTCCAGTGTGCTGCCAAGGCCATTGTTGTGTGTTTTGAACATGTCTGTTTCCATCCATACTGACAGATGAAAAAATCTGTGTCTCCTCTGGGTTGAGAAGCCTGGGCAGAGACAGATGAAGAGACAGGCAGCATGGTGAAGGGCTGTGCTCTGTTTGAGCTGCCCTGTCAGTCAGGCCTTTGTGAAGTTTGCTATTCACGTCTGTGCAGATGTGTACATGTCTTCTTGTTGCCCCCAGCCTCTATTCTGTATCAAGCGCTACATTTCATGCCAGAGTCCAAAATGCTATCATGTAAATGAGTGGTAGTGCAACACAGAGCAACTCATGCCTGTGTATTTGTACTTGCAGATGCATATTTCTGCCCATTGCCTTCAGTAACTTTGACTCCTGATAGGACTGAATGGAGGAGTATAATTTTGAGCACATCAGCAGCTACATCAGTGGCTCCTCATACAGTCAATGGCTGTGACTGCGGTCTACTGGGAGTAGTTAGCAGGGATAGAGCCAGGCATAAAACTCCTCCACCCTCTTATCAGACTTATGGCAACACCAGGGATTTCTGTCTGCCTTTGTCAATCCCCCAGAGGTGCTCCGACATCAAGTCCTTTTGTGGATGAGGAAGGCCACTTCCAAGAACATCCAGTATTTTTCTGCATAACTGTGCATGATGATTGAGAGGAGTAGTGCTAGTTCACATGTACCAAGTCGCTCAAGTCGGAATTCATGACAGATTCCATATTTTTTTCCGCACCAATCTCCAAATAGGCTGTTTTCGAAACCAGTCTCACAAAAAGAGATGATTGAATATATAAGAAAATGCCCTAATTATGTGTTCTGCGTAGCATAATGAAAAATGTATACAATTTCAGTTTGGTGACTTGTAGAATGGGAGGGTGTTTAAACTAATGCTGGCTCTGTTAGTTTGTTGATTCTTCCCAAAGCCTCAGAAAGTGTGAGTGAAAGTGTAAATGAAAGTGTGAGTGAAAGTGTTCCCTTGTGCGTGTAGTGCGGACATCAGCCTTATGTAGCCCTGTGGAAGTGCAGTGTCAGCAGTGCAGATGAGCAGGACGCACAAAGCCTTTGCACATGGAGCTGTGAGTGAGATCAGCTGCCTCAGACGACAGGCCCTGCTCTGCTCTCTGTGCCCTTGAGGTACCACTGCAGCACAGTGTACGCTGCCTTCATCTACAGAAGATGGGCTGCCGATGGCTTAGGGACCTCAGGCAACTCTTACATACTGTAAGACATATAGAGAAGCACTGTTGTTTGTCTGATTAGAGCAGTCTAAATAACTCTACTAGTTACTTTGTATTATACATTACACATGTTTAAAAAAAATATTACTCATTACATGATGTACACTACACTAAATATACTTATTTATTGGCCAAATTAGACTTTTTTAAATAAATAAATAACTAGACAATTTTGAATTATTCTTGAGAAAGTTTGAAAAGTCACTTGTAAAAAATGTAAGAAAATAAATGGAATCTTAAGCATATGTGTAATTTTGCTGAGGTCCATATCATTGACAGTTTTTACAGTCAAAAGCAATAATTTAGATATTACTATTCCGACTCGTATACCCAGCTGAGTGTTCATATTACCTGTGTTACACCTGTATATTTGTGCAGAAACATAATCCCATAATAGGTGCAGAGGAAGGGCGTGTCTGGTATGGCAGTAATGGAGGACAGGCTGGTTGCACCGGTAGTCCAGTTATAGTCCAGGTATAGTCCAGGTTAGGCGTTCCCCAGACCCCTCCTCTCTTCTCCTCTGCGGGGCCGAAGAAATAAGCAGCTGTAACCCTGAGACACTCCCAGCCTTGTGTCCTCAGGTACAAAACATGCGGTGGCCATTTTATCAGGTTCTAAGGATACGGTGTAAGACAATACATGTGAGAAGTTCAGCGGGGACAATGGGAGGAAAGTGCACTGTGATATGAGGGGGCCGGTGTCAGCTGCTATTGTCAAGGCTTTTGTACACTCAAAGTACACTGGAAACTCACTCTTCACCAAACTCCATTCTTTCAAAGAGACATTTTTGGTGCCGTTTACACATTCGCGAAGAAGGACTGCACACACCGGGAGCTTGTCTGTGTTTAGAGTGATAAAGTAACAATAGAAATATGTTTGAAATACAAGTATGTTAGCAGTTTTGTCTGATCTTTCACACTTTGATGCTTTGACACAAGGACTATTATTTAATACTGTTTTTTTCTCTTTTCAGGTAAAGGAGGCTGAGTCTGGATTGGGACACAAGACACCAGATCCAGTGGCTGCAGTTCAAAATGTCTGTATTTTATTAAAGTTGTAAGAAAATAAATAAATAGTGTTACAGCGAGGTCGCATGCCAAACAGGTGGACAAGAATGTGCTTTCTTGGGTAAACCATAAGCCTTGATGGGCAAATCAGTGAACAATACAAAGGAATAAAAAGGAACAAAATTGAATTCAGGTATTGTTGAGGTTTCAAAATGTTTCACAGCGATAAAATGTTATTGAGACAACTGAGACAACTGTCAAAAGCTGTTTCATATGTTGTAACTGATTGTAACTGAATCTATCAAGTATTTCTGACAGATAAATAAAGACATTGTTTTTCGCTAAGTAATGCTTAAGAGTGAGTTTCTTCGGTTCAGTCTTTGCCAATGTGTTACAGCTAAAGAACTAGCAGCTTGACATAATTGGGTCCTATTTGCCAATGAGAGGAGCATGCAGGCTGATAAAAGCTGCCGCAGTGATCAAAGAGTTTCTGATCAAAATCTTGCACCTGACACACTTGTAGTTTACCCACACTACGCACTTACGAAATCTGGAGAAACATCCTCCTTGTGTAATACAACCTCAATCCACTGATGATGCCAACCCGAATGTGTGTGTGCACTGGCAGCTGAACAATTAGGGCCATGTCATGCCTGAGTATTGTCAGATGAAAGCACGAGTCAAAACTTTCTGCAAATTTTATCTCAATTTCTCTGAAAAACATAAAATTAAACATAATCATAATCGGACTTTTTTTTTGTACAATCAGTCTGTTATTTGGCTAAAATAACGCGCATTAATCTGAACACTTTTAAAGCAATGCCTTATGAGCACGACCACACAACAGAAAACATACATGAATTTTGAATATTATGAAGACTTCACTTAAAGATGCGCTATGAAACTTTTCAGGTGGACGTCCTGCTTGTCTCCATAGAAATGTAATTCCTTCACCTGGAATGTTCCACAGCAGAGCATTAAACTTATCCATCTTGCAATTATTTAATTCCAAGTGTTTTTATTGCTTAAAAAAATCATGCATTCTTATTGAGTGAGCTTGCCTCTCCACAGATCTAACCTGTATCCTCCTTTGCTAGTGCCCTGTGACTGCTATAATATCTCCATAGAGAGTAGCAGGTGGCAACCCACTGCCAAAAAGGTTACATAGTGCACCTTTAATAAACTAACTGTTGACATTGTAAATGTGAAACCTTAATAATAAACAGGACTTCATCAGTCAGTAAATCACAGTCTAAAACCCATTGCTAATTTATGTTTTATCAATCTCCCGTTTCCATCCATCTTTCTCTCATCTTCCATTACTCCTTCATCATTTTGGCCATATTAATTTTATCCCTTCCTTGTTACCACCTTCTTGCGCGCCTGTTCATTTCCTCTGCTCCTCTCCTCTTTCCTCATCCCCTCCAACCATCTTTCACTTTCACTACACACTTTTACCTCTTCTCCTCCTCCTTCCTCTCCAAGCCTCATGCCCTCTTTTCTCTTGTCTCTCGCTCCCCCTCACGTGTCAGATCATAGTCGGGCCTTCCGCTTGCCTTGTCATCACATTTTTCACACAAGCTCAAACCCTTAATTGGGCCTGTATCATCATATCAACATCATGTAGACTCTCTGATCAAGGCCTTACATCAAACATGGCCGCCACCTCTACCCCATTCACAATCCAGATTTCCACACAGAAAAACACCGAGCACATTGAAGGTAGCACTGGGACAGGGGAATCCGAATCTGTGGCTTTTTACACCTCCTGTTTGCACCGAAATGTCGACTTGATTTTGACAGCCAAGGTGATGTGTTTCCAGTGTCCAATGATGTTTGTATCTTGCACTTTTCTTTGGTGATGACACAAAAGATGCCCCGGAGCCAGCCCATGTCACATCTGCAGGTAACTAGCAAATATCAAAAAGGCAATGAATAAAAAAAAGCGTCTCGGGAGTGCTAAAATAACTCACAATACTGCATGTGTGTTGTCAGTGCAAAGGATGCAACACAAACAACATTCCCAGTGTGGGCTGCACAGTCAATCACAAGGTGGAAAAATACTTCAAAATAAAGGTTGTCATTGGAAATAAAAAAGAATAATCCAGTGTATTTCACATCCGATTTTATAATACAGGCGATTTACAGAGGTTTGTGGGAACTATGTGCTCAGAATTGTATTTCCATTAAGAAAAACAACAAAATAAACTCAAAAGTATTTTTACTATGGACAAATACATGGCTTCTATTGCTGGCATTAGTATTTGGGTTGAGTCGGTGCTAATCTTGTTTAGCTGCTCATCCCTCAGGCCAACCTTTGTTGATCCATAAACATTATGAACTGTATGTAAACAGTACTGCGTTATTATTGTGGCTCTGAAGTCACACGAAGACATGTTTATCTGATTTATTTATATTTATTGAATTTTAATTTATTGTTTGGGCTCTGTGGCCAAGCACCAAAGTACAGCTCTGATATGTTAGTGCCATATGAAGCATCTCTCACTCTGAGGACTTCAGGGACCGGCCTCCTGCTGGTGCCCAGAGTCAGGACTAAACATGGGAATCAGCGTTTCATTTATGCAGCTAAAATGTGGAACAGTCTCCCTGAAGATGTGAGACAGGCCTCTACTTTGACAATGTTTAAATCCAGGCTCAAAGTGCTTTTAATGTTAATGTTATGATGATTATTTATGTTTTTGTTTGATTGGTTTGTATAGTGCTTTTAATGTCTTTCTGATTCTGTAAAGCACTTTGAGTTACTTTGTGTACAAATTGTTCTATACAAAATAAACTTGCCTTGCCTTTATTTTAATTTGAATTTTTTTATTGGTTTGCACTGTTGCCTCACAGCAAGAAGGTTGTGGGTTCAACTCTGAGCATGTTTCTCCCATCAACCTAAAACATGCATGATAGGTCAATTCCTAAGGTGGTTCTGACCAAGACTAGTGACCACTGCCCCTGACAGTTTACCCTTATGGCACTGAAGGATAACAAACAGCATTCTCTGATGGTCTGCCAGCGTCAACCTTTGGCTTTATTCAGTTTCTAAAGAGGATCATTTGCAATTTTACAATACATCAACTAAAATGTTATGGAAGAAAACCTGATAATATTTTCATCATTGCCAAGTTTATATCAGTGAATGGACATAAGAATATTATCAGTCCATAGGGGTAATCTGGTCGATCAGGTAATCATATTGTATCTGTCTTGTAATTGGTAATCTGCTCATATTAGTCTGAAAGATGTAATACTGGTCTAATCTCTTGAGAGACTAAATAATATACTAGTGGCTCTTGCAGGGTTATATGTGTGCACACAGTTAAAATATAAGAAAGAATGTGCCCCAGGAACATGACCTTGGAAGTAGCTTTGGGAAAGGCTGTGTGTATAGAACTTCTAAACTCCATTATGTGTTAGAAGTTTCCTCTCCTCTCTTTGTCTCGCTCCTCCCTCCTCCAGCAGACGGCACAGTATTTCACTTTTATCTGCAGATAGCAGGACTTGGTGTTATCTTATTTTGTTTGGGAGAGTATTCTCAGGTACCATCCAGCCAGGATCCCAGCAGACGACAAGATACAGAACTCCACCACTCTTCATAGGGAGAAAAATGAGCTTTTACTGAAGCTACAGAGCTGAAGTGTTTGCATTTATGTACAGTATTCTGGTCTGAATAAAGCTAACACTTGGTGTCAAGACAGTAGAAAGTTATTTGCATTATTTGTACCTGAAAAAGTGTCACTATACCAAAAAAATGAATTATATCAAATAAAAAAATAAATTAAAAAAAACATTTGGTTTAAAGTGTATAGCACCCAAACCATACTTAATATTCACAAAGAAATGAATGCTTCTTTTAAAATGTATTTTGTTTAACCATAAAATGCCTGATTTCAAAGCATACTGACATTACATTAATAATAATCATATTTTGTCTGAAATTAGCATATTTTGTAAATTCTATCAAGATAATGTATATTCATATTACTGACCCGTGTTTGTCAGATCAAGACAATAACAATAACATTATGAACAGTGCATATACAAATTCAAAACACACTCTGAACACACTTTCTGAAAACATTTTTGGCCACAAAAAGCCATCCAGGTAACATTCAGAGAGCACATGCTTTCTTGTGTGCATGTGTGCTGTAGAAGAGCGCTCTCATACTGGCAGCTACATGAAATAATGTCACCATGTACTGTGACCTATAATTACACCAATATACAATTTTCTTGGATGTATGTGGCCTGTGTTACATCTATGATTCCGCCATATGTCGGAGCATGCATGATGTGCAGTTTTTCCAATGCAGCAGTGAAGCAGAGTGATTGATTTCGAGGCATCTTGACAGTGTGGGGTTGTCCCAGGAGGCCGAGGTCCACCAGCTCTGGCTCCCACCTCTGGCCTTGCTCATTCCGACACCTATCCCCTTTTCAATCTCACTGTTCCCCTATGCTCCCTCCTCTTTGATAGCTTTATTGATATGTAACATTGATATTTAGGAGGTGGGTGGGGATTCTTCATGTCTGTCAATACGTGTTGAATGATTTGCCTTCTTTGCAGCTGATGAGGCCTTATAGTACTGGAGTACATAGGTAAAAGGAAATTAAATGGAAACGTATTGGTTTTCTCACCCATCGCTTACAATACAGAGGTGTGCCTATTTAAACCATATAGACATTATATATAGAAGTATGAAATAAAGTGGTTGTGTATCCAGATGAATCCATATGTGCTCCTTCACCTTCTATCAGCCCCATGACTATTGAGGCATATGGAAATATAGGTTTCAATCTCACCTCATGAAAGCCATCATGCCCACAAAATTAATTTAACCTACAAACCAAAATGGAAACCCAAGGTGGAAAGTAATGAGTTACTCAGTTATTTGAGTAACAGGGAACCATAGACTGTATATATAAATCTTCTTTATGCAGCCTATGCTTGGAACATAGTTTTTCTTCACTTCTTTTTACTATCATGTTTCCTGAACCCATGTATTCGTTACCAAGGTATTTGTATGAAATGCTTAATAAAAATGTGGAATGTGTGTTTCTGTGCGTTTATTTTATTTTAATTTACATTTGTTCATGTTTGGAAATAACAAAACGTATTTTTACTCAAAATACTTTATTAATATATCGTATTAAAAGTAGGTTCCTCACATTCACGCACTTTCTAAAGTTTATTTATAAAGCATACATTTAAAAAAAACAAACAACAAAAAAAACTCTTAACCCAACTTGCTAACTGTGATGTTTGCTTTGATTTTGGCCACCCATCCTCTCCTGGATACTAACTCTGAACAATGACAATATTGTGAAACCAAAAACTAAAATAAACCTGATTTTGGGAGCAGCACCCAGGAGAGTGGAACATCATTGCAAACTTCACATTTGAATTTGTGGATTTGCCAGTGCAGTAGGTTGAGCCTTCCAGTTGTCACCACGACTAAGGGTAACAAAACAGAAGCCATGTTCGCCTGTGCTCCGCCATTAGAACTCTCATGTCACCCGCTCCTGGGGCACCGGCTTTGTTTTCCCATCATGCCCCTCTGCTGCCTGCTGCTTGGTTTAAACAAGCAGTATTCTTCTTCTTCAGCCTTTCAATTATAGCATGCCCTGCAGCAGCACCCGGCCCGACTCCACATTCAGAGGAGGCAGCAGAGACACGAGGAGGTATTGATTTGAATCTGATGTCTAATGGCTGTTGCTCTGCTATTGGTATTGTCACTAGTTTGAATCCTAAATTGTTTTAAGAGATCATATGTTTTACAGTCTAGACTGACACACCCAGAAAGGTCTGGCCAAGTGTACAGATTGACAGTTAAAATGAAAACATACTTGAAAACAGAAAAAAAAAATAAAAAATAGATCGCTAACTTATAATCATTCTGGTCAATATCGATATATTATCTCTACTTGTGATTATGTTGTTTTTAAATGTATGTGATAGTAAAAACACTGAGGTTTATTCAACAAAAAAAGTCTTTTTCAAGAGTAACAGGGATAACTCCTCACAGAAAGGACCTGCTTCGTTTCTTTTTGAGGCGAGAGTAAATGGTGCTGCAAAGCAACACATCAATGGTCATTCACGGTACCAGCGACAACTAATTAGGATGTCATGATTTGCATGTTTAATTGTATGTTTGTCCATGAATGTCCTTTCTCTTTGAGTGTGTGACCTACACAGAGACCAGCAGGGACTCACTGCAGCTCAGCTTTATACTGCACTGCTGAACTTTACAACATGGCTGAAGTAAAACATAGATCACTTTGAGAAGACTATGTTCTGAGTTGCTTTGTGTCAGCGTGACTCTCATCTCTCACTGTCTTTTTGGAGTCTCACGGCTGTAGGACACGGGTCAAGTTCTCCCATTGAAAGGGTGAAAGAAAGGCTGAAACCCTGCGACCATAAAAGCACGGCGTCTAGACACGGGCCCCCAGTCCTGACCCCAGTTACACCCTGTCCCCCAGGGGCCTATAACAGCTTTGTCTCCATGTTGATCAATTCCACTTCCTGTCCTCATTGCTGTTTCACAAACTCACTGACACCCAAACTTCTCAAACTGCAACTGCAGGCATCCAGAGTTATATGCACACGATAAGAATCTATGAAAGAGGACAGAGGCTGAAAAAAGTTTTAAATTTTAAAAATACCTCATTGTATTACAAATATACAAAACAGGATTGTTTACTGTTATTCTTCTGTGCTTTATTTTGAAAACAAACACTTTGCACTACAAGAATTGATTTAATTTTTTTGTTATAAGAAAACAAAAAGACAATATCATGTTACAATGTGAATATAACAGGCAGCTTTAGTGACGCAAGTTTGTGTCATACAATAATTATGTGATGTCAATGGTAAAAAGCATTTACCCCTTTAATATATATATATATATATATATATATATATGTGTTATTACAGTGTTTTAGATACTCCGGAGAATGCTGAATAATTCCAACACTGAAGCATATAAAAATGTTCATTTTAGATTTCTGAAAGACTATTATTCAAACAATTATTATTTTTGGTCCATTCCTCTTCATGTAGGCCTATCTTCCACTCAACATTTAGCTTCAACACGGTTATCAAATGGAAAATATCGCTCCAGTCTTTAGTGCATCACTATATTCAACAAATCATGGTGTAAATGGTATTTGTACTCTCCCGTACGCTCTCACACTCTATAATTACCTGATTTGGATTTACATGAACAATCGCCTGGTTCCTAAACACGTGATGTCTGCTTTTTGGGGCAAGGAGCTATGCTGTATTAGACATGCATTATCAGCTATAGTCTCCTTGTGTAATTAGCCTATAGGCCCAGACTGAACACACAGGAGTCGGACACTTGTGTTGAATGGGCCACAGGGGACGTCTGCGCTGCACAGGCCCTGCTTATGGCTAGCTGCTATGCTAATTAGCCTAGGTTCCCAGACTGCAATATTTCTCACATGCCTAAACATATGACAATTAATATCTGAGCAGCAGCATTCAAAAAGAAGCAATGGGGAAAAAATCTGATTTGTGCAGGCATTTGAAATAAATAAATCTTCATTACTCATCAGTAACAATTTCATGATCAATTTTAAGTATTTGTCACTGTTAAGTAAAGTTTATCTGCAATGAACCTGTCAAAGTTCCATTTTTTTCTTATTTATGCTCTTAGTTACAGTCTGACATGACATAACAGATCATAACTTTTTTCAGTATATAATAATGAACCATAAAGCCCTACAAACAAAACAAACACAAAGAGGGGGAATAGCCTTAAGGCATTGTTTATTGGAAATATTCAGTTCTAGTATCAACATAAAAACTTGATTATTGACAATTGCTGTATTTTATTGTTTTCACCGCAACTTCATCCATCTAAACCTAGAGATTACGTCATCCAGATTTACAGTACATGACAAAGGACTCTATATTTAGTAAACGCTAAGAAGCAGAGGCCTGTGGATCATGTGTATGAGTGAGATCTCTCCGTATTGCACAAACTCTAAAGCTCCTGACGTCCACTGTCCCACAACTGACTCTCTTCTTAGCGATCTGCCATGAATCAAATGAAATAAAGTCATAGTAAATGTGCGGTAGCTTCGTCACACAGTCCAATTAGTATTTTCTAAGTTGTATTGTGCATTGAACAATATGTACGCACAAATTCTGTAAATGTTTTAATCATAAAATAGAAAAATACCACAGTACTGCATTCAGATTTGGAGGGTTAAGCACAAAAAAGGTCTTATAATAAATCATAAGAATAAACGATTGAATTACTCAACTTGAACTCCAATCTAATGCAGCGTTTCAGAGCCGCAGTACAGTGTTCTTTCTGTCGAGTATCAAAAACAAATACATCTCCCAATTTTTGAGCTCAATTGCTTGTTCTACTTCTGATTAAGTCTATGGTCACGTCTCTGAAAATGCTACTAAAGCTTGGATCTAAAACGATCTAACCACATGCGACCACATGTGACTACATCAATAATTTACTCCTTAACTGGTTGCATTTTAATATTAAATCTGTTTTATTCATTTGAACAGACATAAAATTTTATTTCTACACTTACTATAATAAACCTAAAATGTAAGATTTGTCATAAATACTATAATATGATTTTACCAAAATTAGAAAATATTTTGCACAATTTTTGATTAAATATAATTGCTAATAATAGCACTTGTTATTTTCCTATTGTTCAGACTTAACCAGACACAAAATCTATGATCTGTACTTAAACATTTTAATAGGATGCAGTAAGCCCTTGTCAGTCCTCCACAAGACTTTTGTTGCAGGTGGGAACGCAGTGCACACAACAACTCCTATCCTGATGAAAGATGGGGCATATTGAAAACTATATTAAATTACCCTGATTAACAATTTAGCCACGATCAGGGGAACCGCGGGGGAGCTCTATGGGGAGGCCCAGTCACTATTCAGCGCCACAGCACCAGGGTCGAAAGGTGCCTCAAGTTCACATGCTCCACGCCTTTGTTATGCTAAAAACTGCATCAGCTGCCCTGCTTCACCCACACACAGGCACTTCACTGCGAAACTTCACAAGACACATTTTTGACTTTTCAGTATCTATCTAAACACTCCATGATGTTTTATGGGCTAAATTATAATACAACATATCATAAGCATATGCAGTCACTAGATTATTTTAAAAAATACATCTATATATTTTTTTTGGTAATATCTTTTGGAAAAAAATAAACCAGCAACAAATTCATAAATCATTTTGACCAGGTACCGACTTCCATGAATGACCTGCAGCTGACCAGTCTATAACACACATATTATGGTTCAAAGGTCAAATGCTGGCTAAACAACCTTGACCCCCAGAGGTCAAAGTCTTTAGTGTGAACATGACATTGCTGCACAGTCCCACATGCGTCAATCTATGTAATTAAATACAAAAGAGACCACGTTCATATTTAAGTTTATTATAGGCTGCAGTATTTTGAATTTCATTTAATCCTTTTATCACAATCACAACACTGACAAAGCCCACCAAAGGACAAACTGGGTGTTACAAATAATTTGATATAATTAACTATAAAGAAAAAAAATACAACAATTCAACATTTCAAATATTTATAGAATCATGCAATTGCCATACAAGCCATTTCTCACTCCATGTCGCTCAGCCGAATCCGCAGACCTTGAAAAAAAAATACTCATCAATGCAAATGAAAGCCCCTAACCTTGGGGGGGCTCGGCGGCTCACATCTTTTTAAAAATCACATGCGTTTATCTCCGCATCATTCTGTAATATACGTTAGTCCATATTTATACAAAATAGTTGGTTACATCCACAAAATAGACTCCTGTTCCCTCACAAAAATGTCTCGGAGCTCGCCCTGCCACAAGAGAAAATAAGGAGGCTTCTAATTCTGCCAGCATAATTGCCTGATTATAATGAGCTTCTCTATCTCTCTCCCGCTCTTGCTCGGCCTTTATTTCATTCTCAGTGTGTGTGTGTGTGTTGATGTACGCACACACCAAATCTGGAGAGTAATTTTGATATGATAAATCAGTCTCAATTTGAATCAAGGCCAGACATTGTACAGTAATACTTTTTAGATTGGCAATAGTGGGAAGTAGCATAATAAAACGCAAATTTCTTCTAGGCTAAGAACAATGATGTTCAAAATGTCAGTTGAAATAATTTGGTTCTGAAAGTTTTGTGTTTCCGAACGGCTTCATGGATGGAAACAAGATTTACATGTCTGTCTTTTTATTTGACTTAATGTGACCAATCCTTTGACACAAATGAGAGTGATAAAAACAAATGCCAAATGAATGCAAGCAATAATTTTGAGAGCTATTGTCCTTCTACCAAGGTGTGTAGCCCTGCATTTTGTAAGTCACTTGTGATTCTTCTTATGGGATTCAATATATTTTTATTGTTGTCATTTTTGGCATAAAGAATGCCTGAAGGGTGTGGTGATACACTCAAAGCAATGACAAAAACAGGAAAACTTTTTCGTTAGTTGATATTCTGTGTGCAGTGTTTTAGTTCTAATCGTGCAGTGGCGCCGTGTTCCACCAGAATTTGCCCCTCCATTGCTCTAAAGCCGTCTGAGCCCAAAACAGATGCAGCCTAAATGAGCCTGCTACTCATGAATGCTGCGGCTTAATTACAATCGCTGATGGAAAACGCACAGAGGGAACAGACAGACACAAAGTGAGGCGCTGTCATTTCTTAGGCCTACGTCTGTGTTACAGTGTGTGTATGTGATGTATTACTTTTATTGTCTTTATGGCAGTGCCGTCATTTTGTTGTATGTTTTGTAGAACATTATTATCCACATGTATTAATACCTTATTAAGATTTTATTAGTTGCATCAAATTCAGCATAATCTTATAATAATTCTTCAAGTCTCACCTGCGTTTAAGTGTAGAAAATGGATTTTACATGGTACAAGATCTATGGTGCAATGCTGTAGTTAACATAATGTGGGTTCACAATGCCACTGTACTCTATTTAAGCAAAAGCCCCTGGTTTGTGTGAGGGAACACTAGACTAACATAAATTATTCAGAAGTATTTGCATTGTAATTTACATTCTGGTAGATTACAGAAGGAGCGGAGCGGGCGGCACTGCACCAAAGAGAATTATATTCTGGATATACTGGTGAGAAGCTGACACACATTTTCCTCTATTTTCTCCTACTGCTCCAAGGTATACAGTTGAAATAAGTGACACACATTTCACACTGTTGTTTGATTAATAAAAGACGCAAACGCTGTATAATGCACACTAACACACATGCACAAAAAGCCCTGCCATTAAATATGGATATTGACATTCAAGAATGAGCCTTTGATTGACGAGGCTGAAAACTCACTGTAATATTTCCAGTGTCTTTATTTATATTGTAGATCTTGAGGAGAAGCTCAAAAGCTGCAGTCAACATTGAAGAGATGTCACATGGATTAAACACTAGGAAGGGATGTGGAACTCTCACAAGTGCACTGAAAATTCTGACTATTATGTTTCATCTAAAAATAACAAGCCCCACTAAAAGGAATGCACAACAATGAATGAGAATAATAAGAGTGAAAAAAAAAAAAAACTCCAGAGAAGCGGAGTTCAAACGACATCAGTGATAGTGCAGTGCTATGAGCACAGTGTACAGTACGAGACTGCCTTCAATTATAAATAAAAGACACTCAGTGGGAGATGTGGAAACAGCAGAGACAGTGACACACATCCAAAATTTCTCTGGAGCTAAATTTGTGAAACTGTGTCAAGCAGCCTGTATCAGGGCCTTGTATATATTAATAGTACTCATTGATGACTTTGTTTAATCAGCAAAATACTTCATTTCACTTGCAGCAGCACCAATAATAGCAGAAATTAGTATTTTTTTTCTGAATGACAATTATATAGGCTAATATGCCTGTGCCATGGAGGGCTGGTTTGTTGTAGGGGGGTGGGGTTTGTCTGTGAGAGGGTGTATGAGCCTGCCTTAATACAGGGAGTATTAAGGTGAATATATATAATCGTGTTAGAAAAAAAAAAAAAAAAAAAAATTTAAAACATTTGGTTTTTTTTTTTTTTTTTTTAAAAAAAAAAAAAAAAAAATTTAAAACATTTGGTTTTTTTTTTTTTTTTTTTACAAAGAAACTACAGCAAAATACAACTATAACAAGAGTATAGAGTAAGAATAACAAGAGTATAGAGTAAGAATTAGTATATATATATTTTTTGAAAATTGCCCAGGCAAGGCAAATATTCTTCAGTGGTTCGGGGGTAGATCAGTTGCTCACAATCCAAATAATTGATGGTTCAATCCCTCTGACCACTGGGTAAACCCACCTTGCCATTATATGAATCTATTTGTCTGACTTGGTGCATGTTTGAAAGGGCCATTTGCGCAGATAAGATGCCACACTTACCCAGTCTGCCTAGGGCTGCTGTGGCTAAAAGTGTGTAACGCTATAGATGCGGGTACAGAGGTAACTAATTGTGAATGATGAGTGCATGAATAATTCATTAAATGGTGAAGCAACCTGGAGTAGAAAGGCGCTATATAAGATAAATGCATCGCAATAGTACTATGCATTATAATAGTACTAATACTATGACCTATTGATTATTATTATTATTATTATAAGCTATAACAGCAAGAAATATGTGTAACTGTGTGTTCCTTTTAAAACGATATGAAGATATCCGGTTGCAAATGTATAAGAACCTAAATGTGACCCAAAACGTTCCAATTAGGCTTAAATCCAAATGGGGCATAAGTCCATGTGTATGACTAAACAAGCCTACACTTAAGTGCGGGCTCTTTTCTCTTTTGCTCTTTTCCAGGGGTCTTTACGGTTGCTTATTGCACCCATAGAAAATCCTGTAGAGAATTTGTAACATTGTCATTGTTATATTGTTTTAGATGTATCGGTATATTTCAAGATTCCATTAGTTACATATTATTTACATCTGGTTCATGATTTAATTTTACTGAGCGACATATTTGAGAGAAAAATAACTTTATTATATTTTATAAACAGGCATATCTTAAGCCACCTTTTCTCCAGTGTTTCAGCGTGACCTCTACTGCAGTTAAAAACACTAGTGTGCGGAGGCTGTGTTCATTGATTTTTGACGATGTAACACATCTTCATGTTACGGTGATAAGGTGAAGGAGAAACCCATTCATTTTGTAAACATCGCACTAAGGGCTTATGTGCTCCTCGCCGTTAGATTCCCGACGAGGGCTGCTCGGTGTTGCCAGGGAAGAGTCCTTTTCAGCTGCACTGCATCAACATGGTGAGTGAGACAACGAGCCGCGGAATTGGTACATTTTATGGTACCTCATCTGTCATGATCGGACACGCATTTCTATATCTGCATTTAATCACGACTTGATGTGCATTTTGTATATTTTCATCTTTAACACCACTTCTTTCCTGAGGGTTTGGTGTTAGCTTAGCTGTCAGTGCAATGTAGCCTGCTAGCTCAATGGGTTAGCTTTAATGCTACATCTGCAGTTGGATGGAGCAAGTGTATATATCTTAGTAATTAGAAGTATGTATTCTTATGTGGATGATAAAGTCAGTATTGCATTATTTAATTTGGGCCAAATAAAAGGAGATGTACTCATAGTTAACCATCGCATGGTAATCAGTGTAGCTTAGCCATTTGGGTTTGAGCAAGGTGTGTTCACCTTTATTACTACTCAATTGACCTCAGGATGCCAACAGAGGTCATGCATAATGAAGGTGTTAGAACTATTGGTTTACTCTGTTATTCTCTTTTGTCAGCATCTTTAACTAATCATCTGGAGAACTGTTATTCATATCTTACTCCTGGCTTACTGTGTTTAGTACCCAAAACTTCACCTTTTATTTGAGGATAAACCACAGTGTAATAACAAAAGTATACATGAAGTCTTGCAAATCAAAAACCTGTGACTGGTCTTAAATTTAGTGGGACTTTCTTATAAATGTTTGCAGAGTAGTTAATACAATTTATTTTTTGGTACAATTAAGATTTTTGGGTTCTACAAGTTTTTTTGTGTTGGATGTCTTCTTTGCTCTGATATACGCCTTCAGAGTAAAGTCACAGTCAGGTAACTGCTAAACTGTTGTGCTTTAGTGGGGGTCACTTATCAGTTAACGGCGCAGCTCCTATTCTCCAGGTTCAGATTTCATTTGGTTGTTCAGTGGAAGGGGGTCAAGCAGACTGGTGCAGATAAGAGAATCCTGCTGGCTCAATTTCTCCTAGGAAGTCGATTGGAGAAGGTTCCCTGCTGAGAGTGGTCAGACTCTGCCAAACTTGGAACATGTGCTTCTGACCCATTTATGGTGACCACTGGCAGGTTCAAGTGGATGGCACTACTTCCGTAACTTTTACTAAGCTACTGAAGCAGAGGAAAAAATTGGCAAACTTCAGATGATTATTCACTCTTGATTTGAAAGTTGGTCCACGCTGAGTGGCATGGTTTAGATTCATGACCAATCTGAAATAAATATCTGCTGTTGAAGATATTTCTATTGAATCATTTTTTTTGGTAATAATTAGCTGGCAAATCTATATAGGGCACAGAATATATGTTGCCCATTTTAGTAAGACTCAAAATGACTTGTATAGATAGAGGGCAGGGCAATATATTTTGACATGATATATTGGCTTAAAAAAAATAAATAAATTCATGTGTTTCAGGCACATGATTCCTTCATAATTTGAAGTTTTTTTCCCCCAATGCAAAAGATATAAAATTTCAAATTGCTTAAGTTCTATGTTTATGGATGACCATTGCTATGGCTATGAACCCATAAATACAATCAGTTTACTTGATAAAATTAATTCAGTCGGTGGTGCAAATTGCTTATATTGCTTGTTAAACCACTTTCCCTCTGCATTACATTGTATTATGTACTTTGCCTGTAAATATTTGCTGACAGAAAGTAGATATTTCATGTCATAAAACGCAAACAAATTATCATAGAACTGATCCAAATAGTTGTCAATGGGCCAACTATTTAAACAAATTATAATTAAAGGTACTATGTAACTTCCTTGGTGGAGGGTCCACCAACTGCCTGTCTCAATGGAGATAATAATTATTTACCATTAAAAAGCTATAAAAGCAATACATTAGCCAAATATTTTGTATATTTTCTTTTGATTGAGTCATTTTTATTTTAAGCTTGAAATGTCAATGAAACTTTCTCTATTGGAGATTAATTGAGCTAATTGGCTCTTTAAGCTCAAGTGTCTGCAGGGATAGATATCAATGGATCCCACTGCTAGTTAAAAGGGTAGGCCAACCACTGCCTCCTGCTAACCTGAGTGGATAAAAGCCCGGCATGATGGAAGTGATTCTGGCCCCTTAAGCTTAAGTGAATATTGATCTAAGCGAGCTGCCTGATATTGAACTTCTCGTGCTGCTGCTGTAACTACCCCAGGAGTGTTGGCTGTTCACTCAGTGCAATCACGGAGGTCACGGCAAGAGGCTGTCATTTAGGAATAGATTTATAACAGATTTCAGGTTATAAAGATTAGTGGTCATGGTTAATATCACATCCATAATAAGTGTATGTAACTAAATGGTGCTGAAATCATTGCAGTGTATTGGCATTCCATAAGAAATAAATGTGTCCAAAATTCCTTTATTTTAGTAAGGCCTTAGATGAATATTAATTATTAGAAATTCTTAATTTGCTGCTTGTTGATACTGGTGATAAATTTGCAATACATTGTGCAGCCCGAAATAAAGGAAAAAAATAAAAACATAAAAGTTTCTGTATCAACAATCATTATATTATATAGAGAGAGTGTTAGATTTGCTGTAAATGTGTACAGGGCCTGCTTTGTGTCATTTCTAATTATAATTTAAATGTCATTCTGAACTCCACTTCTCTTCCCACAGGGTGTGATTGGTGTGCAGCTGGTGGTTACCATGGTAATGGCCAGTGTAATTCAAAAAATCATACCTCATTATTCCTTCGCAAGATGGCTACTTTGCAGTGGCAGGTAATGCACAGCCCTCTGTCCTCCCACTGTTTGCGGGGCTTTCTTTCTTAGTTTGTTCTGAGATGAGCTGTTTACATTAAATAGTCCTGGACAATGGTTGCTTGTTTTGATGGCAGAATGTTAAACTGGGTTGGGGGAGAAGATAAAAAAGAATGGTTAAGTTCCCCTTCAAAGACTAAAGGCTATCAGAAACTGGGTCTGCCCACTGGGATGGCACATAAAATAAACAACATCACCCAATTTCCCGTAATTAGTGCCACACATGTTTTTAAGTAAACAGCGCATTAATAAAAAATGTTTTCTTTCCAGGCAAGTGAAGCTTTGCCCAAGTTTAGGATTATAGCAGAGAAATGTTTACTAAATACGTAATACTTAATATCCATTAAATAAATAAATAAGTACATACATAAAATATATATAAATATATAAAATATATATTATAAAATTGA
>KN473266.1:47330-87694 GCA_000787095.1 Periophthalmodon schlosseri
TGTTAAGTCACAATAATGTATAATTATAGTTATTATATCGTTTCACTTCTTGTATTGAGAAGCCTACTTAAATGCATGACACAAAGGTATTCATGGGTTTCAGCTTCTTGTTATAGGTGACATTTTGAGTATTTTTCACCATTCAAAAGATATCATTTTATTTTCACTTTAAAAGGATTGTTAATTGCCAGTGCCTTTTTTTTTTAAATCATTCTGCAACTCATGGATACAGATTTAGTCTGCATTATCAAGCTCACAGTTAAATTTCACATGTGTTTCTATTGTTATTGCCTTTTTATTTGAATGAATATGCCCTTTATGTACAAAGGGTCAAAATGTGTTACTCCACTGCATGTCCATTATATACTAATCTAATGCAGAGTTGTAGGTTAATGATATTCTTCTTTGAATGTCCATAACCCCACATGTATTTTCTTTGTCTTCAGTCTGCGGTGGTATCAGCACCCTACGGAAGATGAGTTGAGGAGCTTAGCAGGGAAACAAAAAGGACAGAAGAGGAAAGACAGGTAGGTAAAGGGGGGTGGCTGGAAAGAAGCAGGACTATTGTTTGGGGGTTGGGAAAATGCTATGGCACAGAGGAGGTACGGGCTTTCATCAGAGAGGAGAGAAAAGATGAGACGCAGGCTCTGGCGATGGATGGAGACCACAGACATGTCAGTGTGGAGATGAAGCTGATGTGTTTATGTGGCTCATTTAAGGCCTGTTTGAAGTAAGAAGACACCAGTTGGCTGCTGTTGTTTGCCTCCTTTATGCTGCTTCATTGCAACTCGTCTAAGAAATTCAAGAGAAGTTTGTCCTTTTTCCCTTTGGAGCCAATACTATTTAGGCTATTTCAGGGTCTGACAGTTTAAAAGGATTTTCTCCACATCAAATCAAAGTTTCCCAAACAGCATTACATCTTCAAAGTGGTCAGATGTCAAACTTTGATTCTGGAAGAGGACTTTTTTTCCAGCTATACTTACTTTGCCATTCAATACAGTATCCAGTTTTTGAAGTGGCTGTAGGTGGACAGTTGAACCATATGTTGAACACATGAATTTAGTGCTTTTCCCCCTTTTGTCCTTTTTATGAAAAATTAATAGAAAAAGTGAAATAATCCTTATTCTTTTATATGCGCTCAAAGACCCGGTATGAGGCAGGTCAGGTTTCTCCAGTGCCACATGTTCAGTAATCCCTCCAAGAGAAAGATGGACCAGTGTTCCTTTCGCTAGCTCATGCCATGCAGCTCAGATCCCATTGTTGGCCGTCTGACTCCCGCGGTCAGGGGTGAAGCTGAGCCCCTTCTCTGCCTATCAGGAGCCTCAAAGATGAAATCTGTCCCGGGCATGTTTGGCCAGAGAGTCTTACAGTGTGGTATTGTGCCGAGGATCCAGCCAGTGCACAGGGCTGAGCAAACAAAGCCCCCCAAAAGCAGGGAGGCCTACCAGACTGTTCCCCAAGCCCAAAGAACAGCTCAGTGTTTGCCTGCTGCCAGTGGGTTAGCGCCGCATGGCTACTACCCATTGTGCCTGGTGCATATTATCAAGACCACTGGCTGCAGATAGAATACTGTAGTGGAAAAGTAAAGGGTAGTATTAGTGCCATGATAGGTTCAAACAAGATAACAGTAGTTTCCCATATATTCTGCGGACATTGGCACAACAATTGAATGTCATATGTGGAGTATAAATGTTGCTTATTGACTATTTTCAATCTTTAAGATTTTTTTGGCCAGTAGAGTCACTTTGAGATGTCAATGATAATACAATAGGCAACAAAGTGTAATATATTCCAGATTGAGTTAAGACTATGGGATGTACCAGAACATGGTTTCCTCTATTATTGGGGAGAACTGGTAGAATATGGGTTCAATAATGATAATAATATTGTTCAAGATTTACATGGGCCCTGTGGAATCGTCATAACAACATTAGTGGGTGTAAATTACATTATTAGATGGGTCTTCAATCTGAAATGTCCAAAATTGGCACATTTTAATTTGCTATGCCTCCTCTGTACATGTTAACAATTTCCATCTAGAAAATATGATTTGATCTTTTTTACTAATTATTTCTCTCTCTTCAGGAAATACAATGGTCATATTGACAACAAGCCTCTAACGGTTCCAAAGGACATAGACTTGCAGCTGGAGACTAAATGTATCACAGAAGTGGACACATTAGGTAAGAACCCAATATTTGTCACATAAATCGTCTAGTTCCTGTATCGTGACCAAAGCTTAAATAATCTTGCCTCTCCCTCTCTCCCTCTGTAGCGTTGCACTACTTTCCCGAGTTCCAGTGGTTGGTGGATTTCACGTTGGCGGCGACTCTGGTGTATCTGATTACGGAGGCGTACTACAGCTTGGCCCAGCCCTCTGCAGAGATGAACATCAGTGTGGTGTGGTGCCTCCTCGTACTCGCCTTTGTCATGTATCCTTACATCTACCACTGCTCACACGAGGGTGGGTCATATTAACAAAAATGAATATCTCAATGTTATTTTTATAATATTTTATAATGTTCAAACTACATTTTAGCATTGAGGCAAAAATGGGCTAAAATGTGTCACATGAATGGCATAGATGGGGCAGAAATATAACTTTTAATACATTTGTTTGGAAGATTACAGTAAGCCTTTGTGTTGTTTTTTATTTTTAATCTGCTGCTTTTTTATGGTGACATTGTAGTTAGAGCTTACTGTAGTCAAGTGCAGTCAAATTTATCTCTACTTCTGGACATGCTTATGAAGTGTTTATTATTTCAAATGATATTGTATTGTTTTTCTTATTGGAATAGACGGGAAAGATAAAAAAGATTGGCCCTCCATTCATATTTCTATTTTCACACGCTTGCTCCCTTCGCTTTATGTCATCTATTAACATCTGTTTATCCATAAGAGACTCCAAGTCATTCCAGGTTGATTGTGCAAATGCAGCAGTAACTGTTAGAGGCTATAAAATGACCCATACTAGCAGCGTGCACCTTTATGGTCCATGGCTACCTGCTATTTGCCACGCTGAATGATGGTTAAATAATATGCATTATCCTCACCACCAACCCCAGGGATCTATCTTTGCACCACTCCTGCTCGGGCCAGCTCCCCACGCGCTCACATGGCGTGTTATTTCCTGCCCACACTGGAGATTGAAGGCCCACTTTTCTGAGCCAAGTGCAGAGACTGGGGGTAAGGACAGACTGGGCAGCAGATGATGGGGTGTACAGTATAGATGGAGACTGGAACAGGCAGTTTCGTTTAGGACTGTGCAATGAATCGCAATGAATTTGACTGAGAATGAGATTGTCATTACAAAGCCATTTTTATTTAGACAAAATAAAATTTAGACAAGATCAATACATTTGAGGATTTTTTTTTTTTTTTTTTTGGTCATATTGCTGTGCCCTAGGTGTTAAGTTGCGTAACTGTAGTAGTCTTAATTGTAAACGTAAGTTGAAGGTAAATGATGCATAATTGTCTTGTATAAAAATGCTTCAGTGCAACTTAATTCCTACATCATTTTTTGCCTTAACCTACTGACAGTAAAACCCTCTTTTCAATCACGGCACACTACTTCAAACTGGAAGAAGGAGGCGAGCGTTCTCTTTGTATTACATTTGGTTTCTTCTTCTTTGTTAAAGCTATGGCCATCCTCATAGTTACTGAAAACTACCTGGAGTTTGGTCTGGAAACAGGTACAAACGTTCAGTGTTAAATCAGGGTCAAATTAACCATTTGTTAAGTGTTTATTTTGACACTAATCATGGCATGTTTTCTAGGTTTTGAAAACTTTTCTGACAGTGCTTTACGGTTCCTGGAGCATCAGGGCTTGGAGTCACAGTAAGTTCACTTCTGAGGTTTTCATTGTGACGATATTGTAAATGAACTTAACTGTATCTTCTTCTCAGGGGTCCAATATCTAAACTCACTTTTAAACTCATCTTGGCGCTGCTCTGCTCTCTAATTGGAGCATTCCTAACATTTCCTGGTCTGCGATTGGCTCAGATGCACCTGGATGCTCTCAATTTGTCTCATGACAGATTTACACAGTAAGTTCTCCCAGACTAATTCTATACCAAATGTGGATCCATTTCTTCAACTGTTGAAACATTCATTGCATTAAAGGGAATATAAATAAAGGTTAAATATTTAAGCCTTAGCTTACATGTGGTGATATATTTGGTTACGCTAAATTTTAAAATACAAAAATTAGATAACAATGCACTTCCTTATCTCTTTAGGACTCTGCTTCATATCAACTTCTTATCACCGCTCATCATGGTCTTACTGTGGGTGAAGCCCATAACAAAGGACTACATAATGAACCCCACTTTGGGAAAGGAGAATGTGCCTTTGTAAGTGCTGCTTTTTACTACAGTCTTTATAAGTGACTAGAAATAGATTGACAGTTTTTCTGTGTGCCAGAATGACTGAGCAGGCGTTTGATAGTCTGAGGCTGTGGGCCATCATTGGGCTCTGTGCTCTGCGGCTCGCTATGATGCGCCACCATCTGCAGGCCTACCTCAACCTGGCCCAGAAAGGAGTGGACCAGATGAAGAAGGAAGCGGGCCGCATCAGCACTGTGGAGCTGCAGAAGATGGTGAATGGAGACACACTAACTGTTAGATATGGCTGCATAATAAGATTTGTATTTGTAAACATCACTGTGCAGGATGCCAAATGCTTCAGGATTATTTATGTTGTTTTAGGGATTTAAGACTTACATGTTTGGTCATTTAAGGTTTGTACAATGTATAACATTTATTTTGTGATACTTTCAGGTTGCACGTGTTTTTTACTACTTGTGTGTAATCGCACTACAGTATGTGGCACCATTAATAATGTTGCTACATACAACGTTGCTGCTAAAAACCTTAGGTAAGTTTGAAAATTTTGAAAATCTTATTTTCTATTAGTTAGAGCTTATAATTTCTTACCTTGTTGCAGGTGGACACTCGTGGGGGGTCTACGCTGAAGAGGAGCTGCCTTGCACCCATGACTTGAACTCTGGTGCTGCTGTTTCAGCGGCCGCAGACCCCATGGGGCCCACAGTGGACGCTGTGTTAGAGACTGGAGCTCGCGCCTCTGTACTTCAGCTGTCTGTTGCTTTGGGAGGCTTGAGGACTGTGTTCAGCCCATTGCTTTTCCGGGGCCTTTTCTCCTTCTTCACTTGGTGGATTGCTGCCTGTCTGTTTTCCACATCCCTCTTCGGGCTCTTTTACCATCAGTACCTAATGGCAGCATAGCACCAGCAGCCGGAGGACAATCCCAGACACAAAGGCTTGTATTGGGGGCAGTGGAGACCAAATGTCCAACTGCTTCACTGACCAAGACTGACCATATCACTGGACCCATCGGTTCAACTACAGTGCTTCCTTCAGACTTGTTTTTATGGCTGCTCCACATCATTTTGGAGTTTGATTGAAGATTTATACATTTATAAGTTAGATTTACTGTAAGTCTCCGAATGGTGCCAGTGGTTATGGCACTGTTCCAAAAGTCAAGTTTTTATTTGACATCTTAAGTGCTGAATGAAATTAATCAATTGGTGTCAAACACATAATTACTGTTTGAATGGAAGTAATTTAATATAACATTGTTTCAAAATATGTTTGTTGATTATTTTTGATGCTCCTGCGTTGACATTTTTCATCCGTTGTGTATGCACATTATGGGACCAAAACGCTGGGACAGTTATTCTGGGACATTTTTAATTGTATCACCAAGTTTATTTTGTATAGTTTTTCACATTTCAACGTTTATCCGTCAAATGAAAAATCTAAGTGTTTAGGTCTTAATTGGCACAGTGAGCAAGTGCCCTGAGGTCAGAGTGTATTTATGAATCGCACATGGTCAGCGAATGGACTCCCATTAGAGTAAACAGCCTCCAGTGAGTGACTGATTATTGCCATATATTGTGTTCTTATAAATTTCTGCATTTGTATGTGCAGATTTACCTGAGCCATTTGGAACATATTTGGAGTGGAGGATTTAAACTCTAGATTCAAAGGGATAGCAGTGTTTCGGCCGGGGGCACTGTCAACTTGAGATGATGTCAGACATGTTGTGAAGTTGTCAACGCCTTTTTATTTTGACCCAGAAGTTGCTTTTTACAGCAGATGTTTGAATTATGTTTTATGTTTTATGATTTTCAAATGGTGCCAAGTGTGAATGTTTGACTGGATTTTAATCACGTGACGGTTGTCTCATTTCTTTCAATGTTTCATTTTTTTGTCATACAATATGCACAAAGCCCAGTGTCTGCTCCAGTGAAGAATGTAAGACCATAAGCTGAATAGACATGGATCAGGCTAAATGTTAAGACCACCTGTACTTGCTCCGTATGCAACAGACTGATCTGATGTTGTGACCCAAGCTATCTAAACCATCATTTATGTGTTTGGTCATTTGAACAACTTACTTCACATCAACTGTCCCAAGAAAAGTTGCGGTGAACCATTGTAACAGACTGCACACGCCAAACGAGATACATATATATTTTTTCTACATGCAAAATCAAATGACAGGTTCCTTGGTTAATTACAGGTTAATTATTTTAGGTGTTACAATCTCAAGCCCTGTCGACGTATAGGTCACACTTTTGGCATCTGACAGTTTCTTTTCATTTTCATTCATCCATTTTTTTCAATTAGTGGACGACATTCAACCAGTACAGCAGCACTGTATCACATTTCTAAGTCTTATCTTGTTTGTACGTCTGCGTAATATGCACATAATGAATGTATTAATTCAATCTAATTTTTCTGATTCTTTACAATATTATGTTCAGCGTGTTGACCTGCACTTCCAGCTCCCGTCTACTACCTGCTAAATGTGTTCCAGGGAATCTTTATTGGAACATGTGGGGCATGAAAGCTTTTCTAATGATTTTGTTTGTGTTGACCTTAATCATTTGTTACTGATCCTTTTCTGATTAACTTGTTTAAATTATTGGAGAAGTAGCTGGCATACTTTGCCTTTAATGGCCTAGCCGGGCGTAGCTCCGTTCATCACCACAAAGTGTTTTTGTTCATTGTTGATTTCATGAAGTAACACACTGTTCTCATTTATTTATTTCTGTTTTAGTCTTTTAAATAAATTATCTTTTAAATTACAGTTTTGCCTGATATTTTCTGAAATCCAAGGTCAATTGAGGAACAACTGTTTGAGTCCAGTAACCAGGAAGATTAAAGAATGAGAACTGGACGCAGGATGTGGGAGGTGTATGAATCAATATATAGCATAATTAAACAATCTCAGATCCAACATAGAGCATCAATATGTTTTATTAAGGCATATTTTATTTACAATACAGCTTAAATATGTTGTGTGAGACATACACATATTTATTAAAAAGTTATTGTTGAATTGAATTGCTCCAACACAGGCCAAAAGTATGGACAGAAGAATGAATTATCTGAAACTTTACAACTAAAGAAAAACGCATTCACATAAAAAAGGTTTAGCAACGACTCATTTAATTAACAAAATTCTCTTTTTCTACACAATCGAAGTTTATATGGTGACTTAAAAAAGGAACATGTAAACATAGTAAAGCAGCATTATAGCTGAATATTTTTAAGACTTTAGTTTTTCCAATAATGTAATATAGTTGTGGCTAAGCCTGTCACGATAAATTCTGAAGCATGATATATTGGTACAGACATATACTGCAATAACCGATAATATTGAAACTACTTTATGCCACTGACACAATAACAATAATGCAAGATAAACCCAGTAAAGCATTTCTTTAATAGACAGTATCATTAAAAGGCATGAGCTGCAACATATAATGGACTATTACTGGTCAATAATTCGCCATAGAAGTTACTTATTCAACCTTTTACAAAAATACCCCAAATCTCCTAACTTTTACAAAGAAAATGTGCACATGATAAATATTGAGGCCCAAAATATATTGTTCTAGATTTCATATATTGAACGATAAGTCAATATAGTATTTATCGTGGCAGGCCTAGTTATGGCATCCAAATTCAATTGACAAAACTTAACCATTTGATCAAATAACCAAAGTCCAGATATTTACCCTCACTTCTATTGAAAGAACTTGTGACTTCTCAAAGGGCACATTCTGTGTTCATGATAAAATTACAACAAGATGTAAAAAACGCTGTCTGGAATGTTAATTTACACATACACTCCAGTAAGGTCAAAGGTGAATTACAAAAATGGTTTCCCAGAATACCTTTATGAATACCTATCAATGGGAGCATGTTTAAACCAAAACATTCCCTTTTAGATATTTTACCACATTCAATTGATAATGTAAGTGAAAAGATGCATTTAAACACGCCGTGTACAGATATTTGTGCGATTTAGCCTTGACATGTTTTCTATTCAGTGTGTTTTCCAAAAAAGTAAGCGTGAAGAGCTTGTTGTTAAATAGTTGAGCTGTAGCCAATAGCTTTTCACTTACAGTTGCCTATATTCTTAGCAGACTGTATTTTGGTCAGTCAATGCCTATATATTTGTTTGAATTGATTGAGTAGGCAGGAATAAGCCATTATCATCATGTAATGTATAAAAATCATCTAAAAAATGTTGTAGCTTGTGTATTATCAGTGCTAGAAACATGTACACAACAATTACATTGATCGTGACCCTAGTTACAAGTGGTTTACGGCGGATGCCCTTTCAGCCTCAACTAGCTGCATTACTGACCGAAGCGAGCAATGAGTGTAGTGTCTTACTTCAAAAAACCAATATATTTGTAGGATTTGAACTGATAACACTGTTCTTAGGTACGTGCTTAACATACTACACCACTGCAGCGATCCTATTAAGAGAAAAACAATTGCAACTGAAAATGTCCAATCTAATGGGGAAATGTTTTTACTTCATGCTCTCAAAACAATTCGAATTGTATCTTCTAACCTATACTTGAGAGCACTTGGGGTGATATTTTTCGGCATCAAAGAAAAAAATATGGCTGCTCATCCAACTGGCATTGATTGGGGCCGTAGATCTATATGGACAGCTAATAGCTATTGGAGAAAGAAAAAGTGTAGTAACAACCAACTCTCCAGTTAATACACAACAAATAGGCCAGTTAATACAGGCCTTGAGTGTCATTGTTAGGAAACTCAGCCAGTGCATTCACTTCTAAGGTAGACAGATCAATAAGACAGCTTCCAAAACAAACCAATAGAGAGCTCCTATTATATCCTTCAAGTGGGCCCTATTCACTTGCCCTAGACCAGTCCGAGGACCTTTTAAACCCCCCCTTCCCCCCCGCTCCCACTGCTCCTGTGCCAAACGCAGCCTGAAGACGTGGCTTGCTGCTTCTCCAGTCACCTGACCTTGTAGTTGGCAGATGACCTAAAAAGAAAAAGAAAGAAAAAACAAACTATTGTTAAAATGTTGTTAATCTCATTTAATTCTGCCCTCATTCATGCTGTATTTGCAGATTTTGAGGGTAAAGAAATTGTAAACTTAGATTTCAAACAAGATATACTGTTATTAACCCTTTGCTCTTTTGGTGAATGACTGTATCACTGAGTCAAAATAGTGCAGATTAATTTAAAACGCTACTGAAGCTTAACAATGAGATAAATAGATACGTGAAAATAACATTACATCATGTACTGCATAATAAAAACAATATTTTGTACCATTTACGTCAAAACACTACACTCAACCAAAACTGTACATAAAATCTTGCTAAAGTAGTAACACTCTGACCAAAGAGGCCGTATTTAAATGCGGTCAGCGTTTTTGATTGAGGTCCAGGTAGTAAAAGCAGAAATATGAAATGGCTGAGTGCTCTTGTGGTAATCACTACTTTTACATTAATTCTTGTGCAGATGAACATTGTTCCTCTAGGGGTCCCAGCTTCATTGTTGTAGACCTTTAATTAGCTCCTCTGTTATGTGCCCTGGTAAGTTAGTATTCACATTCAAATGAACCAAAACTGTCAGAGCTTCAATCATAAAGCAACAATTATCAGCATGTCTATAATTACATCTATTTACTAGTCCACAATGTACCGGAATGTATTTTTAAATGACACTAAAATATCTCAATGTTTTTAGGATATCATATAAGGACGAGAGCTTTAACCACAAATGCCCATTTCTATATTATTGGTGAAACTACACATTTTATACATAATGAAAACTTGTAGTTGTAGTAATGAGCCAAAATAATCAATAATAAATCAATCCACATCACAACCATGTGGACAGGCAGCCCAGAGAGACACTGCTGCTCTTTCAGAACACATTTTAGCTGATTCTTCCATTGCCACGTTGCGAGCTCGAACCATTGCCTTGTCAGAGGTCTGCAAGTTTGTGTATCGATATATTTTCATGTGTCTTTGCTCAAAACCTTTCCAAAAAATCTGCCTTAGAACTGTGCAGTGTATTCCTGAACAATTTCACAAATCTGAATTACAGGAGTATCACATCATTTTAGGGTTTCTGCACAAATTAACAGCGTCTACACTTGTTGTTCTCCCTTATTACATTCATGTCAACACTTGCCTCCCAACAACAGAACAGACTGCCCTCTAGTGCTACTGAAGACACATGACAACACGGTGAAGGGGGAGGGGTTGCTTCTGCTTGTTGCTCGCTTTAGCAGAATGCCATGCTTTTTCTGTGCCATCCAATCAGAGCGCTCCTGCCTAACACTTCATACACCCATAGCAGCGGAACAGGGTGGTGAATGCAAATGCTCCCCCCAAAAGATCAAGGTTTTTTTTTTTTTCTTTCCTTCTTTCCTTGGCAATGGTGCACCACTTGTTTCTACGCCTTTCATGTGGGTCTGATGATGGTGATAATAAGAGGGGTAGGACGGGCCCGGATTGAGCCAAGGCACAAGGCAGAGGCATCAATGAGATCTTTTCATATGGAATGCTGCATCACATGACATTAGTGTCATTCACGGGTACAGTTTGACTGACAGATTATTAGAAAAATTGTGAGAAATGCGCCATTGTCTTCATCCATTTTTCATCTTTGAATTGCCGACACTTTTTGCCACTATGTGCATAGAGCGCTGAACTGAGACAAAGGAAGTCGTAGCCTATGACAATAAAACATTTGATCAATTTGAAGATAATGGTAAAAAAGAAATGAAGCCTAGACAGTGTAAATGCTGAAATTAGGACAGAGTTGTACAATAGGCCTCCTCTTGGTCTGATATCTGATTTCACTGCCAAACAAATCTCCTTATGGTTACATATAAAGTAATCTTGAACATGAAGGCTATTCACAAAGACATACGTTTCAAAAATACACAAAGCAGTAGAGGACAGAAACCTCTGGCACAACCCAATGTTATACTATTGTATCTACCTTTGAATAGATGCAAGGGCAAATGTTCTTTCAAATGCACTGCACATCACAATAGTGAAGGGTCCACATTAAAGATATCCAGCTTTTTGAGGCTATTTAGCACTAAGCTTTAATGTTGCTTATTGTAAACTGCAATATTGATTTTAATTAATTGTAAACAGGATAATTGATATCCTGTTCAAAACTGACAAACGGAGACCTCACCTATATACACCATAGTTAAAAGCTCATTAAAGTTGATTTTATATATGTCCTTTTTTAAGCTAACCATTTGCGCCTGTGTGTTTCTTCAATATAACAGAATACCTTATAAAAAGAACTGTTTAGTATTTTGAGCAACCTTCTAAAAATGTAACAAAAAAAGAAGTTTGAACTGTGACTCAAGATCTGTAGCCTTCATCGTGCTCCCTGCGTTTGGTTGTGCTTGCTTTTGTAAAAGATAGAATTAAAGCTGTAACCAACATAGGCCTATACTGTAATTGCTTCCTTTGTGCTTCTCAAACAAACATGGTTGGTATCATGTCGCGGAGGGATCTTATTGTTTAGCGTGCCTCAGGTCTGGAAGACTTCATTTATGGCATTATATTATATTAGGCTGATGATGCACATAGCATTCACACAGCCCTTCAGCCCCGCGGTTCTCATATACATTGATTTAAAGGCACCCTATGTTCCTAATTAATACCAGGCATATCACCGCCGCTCACAGGAAATATAAGCCTGATTGAAAGGAACGCTGCAAATTGTCGACATTATTCTAGATGCAGGAAGACATTTTGGTTCAATTAGGGGGTATTGTGAGTTTAAATATGACAACAATATCTTTAATAAATAACAAATGCCTGTGTGTGCGTTAGCACAGGAAAAGAGAGCGTAATAGCTCAATGTTCAAAAAAGATGAAATTGACATTAGATAAGAATTTACTATTGATGACAAATACGTTGATTTGAATACACTTTTTGTATCATTGTTTTGCTTTTGACAGCACTGCCAAGAAGAAAAGAAAATCAAAAATAAAAATACACAATGAAATGATATGAATGATATGAGCCATTTGTGTCTTTTGCCAGTTTTAAGCTTCAAAATGGGATTTTGTCAGTAAGGGCATCTGGTTCAAAATGAAATCATGGTGTATATTACATCAGGACTGGAGACAGACTAAATGCTGTGGGTAAAAAATAAAACTATAAAAATGCAGAATACTAATCAAAATCCAAAGTACTGATGCCATTCAGGTCTGAATATGGCATTAATAAGAACTGGACTGTATGGGAAGACAATTTAGTTCATGCTAAAAGGAAAGGACATTATGTATTATTTATACAAAAAAGAAAACCTAAAAAACTAAACTCAAAAAATGTATACATGATATGTATGATAACAACTTCTGTGTCTGTGCTAGTTTCAAGTGGGATTTTGTCAGTAAGGGCACCTGGTTTAAAATGAAAAAAACCAAAACAAAAAACACCCCCAAGAACTGCACCGTATGGTAAGACAATTTAGCTAACCTAAAGCAGCCCCAAAAAGATCGGCGATTATACATTATTTCTACATATATAAGCACATTTCTCCCAAACAGCTCTAACCATTAACTCATTTTCAACAATGACGCATTTGGCAAACACAATTTAGCTTCCCATTAGCGTCACATAATCATGAACTTGTCCGGAGACCTCATTGCTCGGTAGATGTTACGACGGGGCACGACCTTTGACCTTTGGCTTTCGACCCGACGGCACGCGGGGTGACCACTGAGGAGGGTCAGCAGAGTCCCCCGGGAGACTCGCCACTCAAATGTTAGCACAGGACCGAGAAGCAGCGGAGTTATGCGACTACAACACGCAATCCATATTTATACCCCATATGCATCAAGAGGGTGTTTTTGCCGAAGACGCTGGCTAAATTATTTGTGTGCTAGCGAGTGTGTGTGTGATATTTTTCACCGTCACCTCCCCGTACACACGTGTAAACGCAAACTCAATACAACTTTCTTCTCCTCTACAATATTTCATGGCAAACTGTGGAGCAGGGGCAGCTATGGAAAAAGGCACAGCTCTTTCATCATTATCAATTTTGTTTCTAATGAAAGAGTGAGAATTATATATCACTTTTAGCGTATTAGGGTGGGAATAATTTAAAAATGCTGTCTCTCTTTTGAAGGCGTTTCTTTTATTCTTCCTACAAAAGACTATTATGTGGTGGTGGGGAATGCATATTAACCAAGAACAGCAACCATCACTCATTTTCTACAATGCATAACAAGGAAGTATATGGCATTATCTCATGGCAAGGAGGAAGGTAAAGAAGATAGTTAAGGTAGACGATATGTTGGGAAAGAAAGGAGTCAAACCTCTTTTTATTCGTACCACATTTTGGAAGAATAATAGTCGGCTCCAATAAGCTCCATCAGCTCTATTCAGTGATCACAGTGATGGTATATAAAGCATGTTGATGACCAGGACCACATCATTTTAGGGAAATATCAAATTGTGATTTTTTTCTTTCCTGACAAGTATTGTAATTGCCGGTTTATGTGTTAAAAAAGTAAGATTCTGTTCATAGTGTTCATTTCGAGCTTGACCAAGAGCTAAACATTTGAGCAAAGACTAGAATATGACCTGCTAAACTAATTCAAGAATTCCCTGCATTTAAGAGCGTTTTCGCAGAGGTCTAAAAACTACAAGATGAGCTTTTTTCAATAGCACGATATTTTGTTGTTAACAGTGGACACCCTATAACCTAAATAATTAGTGTTTGCGATTTGACGACTGCACAGACTTAAATTGCGATTTTAATTTGATCGTGATGCACTGTACAGCCCTATAGCCAGCCCCATTAGATGAGAACCTTAATCATTTCCAATATTCCTCCCTGATTTCCAGTACCTGTTTCTGTTGAATAAAGGAAAACAGTCCAAAAATCAAATTTATGTGTGAACTCGCTCATGGAACCCCTGAGTCCAAATCTAACTGGAGTGCATGGAAATAAAGTGACAATACTGGGACTGTCGCAGGAATAATAAATCATTCTTCTTTTATTAAAATGTGAACAGCTGTGTAAAGTACTGTAGATATTAAATTTTAATGTACATCTACTACAATCCAAAATGGCACTCAGAATGGGAAATAATGGGAGGTAGTATCTGATGGGAAATGTCTGATATATGTCTGAAAAAATGCCAAAAAAACTGCAAAAAAAAAAAAAAAAGTCTTAAGACCAAAGAAAAATTAAAAATATATAAATAAAAAATAACTCTAACTACAATTGTTATGTTCTTTTGAAATATGGTAAAAAGTGAAACTAAAGCAGACTGTTCTTTGGCTTTCTTTGCTCTGTGGCTTCCCAGGGTGCAATGTGGCACTGGTCGCTGTTATAAGCCACCCAGATGAAAGAGGACTTCCTCCGGTCTCTCTGTGATGTAGCTGCCAAAAATGAAAACCACTGACAAATATAGGCCGAGGGTTTTAGGAGGCGTAAAATCATTCTCAATGCATTCCATGTCAATATGTCCCACATTTGAAATCCTTATTATAGATTTGGTTTGGGGTATGAAAAAACGGGGATGTGCTTTCATTGTTCAGGGATATGTCCCCTCACACACTCACACACAATTGGTTCGCCCTGGAGTCTGTGCCACGCCACCCACCTTCGCATATGTAACCTAGCAACTATTTAATTAAAATAGCATCAGCAAGCATTGAGGTTTTCTCCGCACATGCAAGTATTTCCTCCAATGCTTTCTGCTCACATTGTGAATCAAAAACATGTCTGCCAAGCAATTTTTGCTTTGTTTAGAAATAGTTCAAAGCCATGATTGGACATGGTACAATTGTGCTGACCGCTACTATAACCTTGACCAGTCTATCAACAATATTAATGTCTTTTAGTACATTTTCTTGCTGTCTGGCATTTTTAGTCATGTCATGGCTCCTGTGTTTGAAGCTAAAGGACCACTTGCTTTGCATGTGAATATGATCGTCAAATACAGAGCAATTAGCAAGAATCTCATCAATGTAGATCCTAACATTTCAGACTTTATTTTGATATTACGAAAATGCTCACTTAGTCTATATATTACAAATCAATATTGATTAAGAAACCATAATAAAAACTACACTGTTTAATTAGCATACAGAGAAGTCCTTTTTACCTTTACTATCTCAAGATTAAGAATAACAATTATTTTATGTTATTTTTAGCACAGAATGATATCAGTTCACTACATTTGACCATGTGCTCAAACTGCTTCTGAAAAAGAGGAACTTTCATAGTATTAAATGAATCTATTGTTTAGATACAGGTTTAAGTACTGATTATCTGGGTGAATTCATTTTTACAAACAGTACATTTCAAAGATATCAAAACAAAATACTTGAAGCTCTCTGGTAAGTTTTGTATAGCAGACATACACTATAAAGACAACCCAACTCTCAGTCCTGTGTTACTTAAGAAAAAAATGCATTGGAAAAGTCATGGCAAATGATTGTTGTAATGAGCCACTTTCCAAATGGGTATATTACAGGATAGAACTTGACCTCTATTTGGGGTTAAGCTTTTCAACCAAAAAAATGACATATTTCTGCTTCTTATGTCCCACTTTGCTGCTTTTCTCACGCACCACTTTTCTGCAAGGCGACAAAAACCACTTCAGACTCTGCAATTCGAAGAGAAAAGAGAGTTAAGAAATGTAAAAAGATAGACATCCTCCAGTCCTTCCTAATAGTCAGTGAGAGTGGATTCAGTTTTAAAGAGGTGCTGACATGGAGACAGACATTTGTGGAGATCTTTTCAATATAAAATCAATGGGCAAAATTCACTTCACTCAAGATGTGAAATGAAAATATATTTATAATTTAAATATAGGTCTGATAAGAGCTAAGGGAATGTTCATTTTTGTCTAAATGTCACTTATAATTCAAAATCCACTTCAGAATCAAAATGAGTTTAATGGCCGTGAGCATTAAAAAAAGATCATCGGTTTAAATGGACAGTGCATTTTAAAGGTGCACTGTGTAACTTTTCTGGTGATGTTATGGCTTTATCTGGAATGTCGCATGGTATGACATCAAACTTAAACAACACCACAAGTTACAGGTCAGATCTGTGGAGAGGCAACCCTACTCACAGTAACAATGCATGTTTTTCTAAGGTATTTTGTGATAATGAAAATACCCGTAATTTAATAAATGTAAAGTAGATAGGTTTAATGCCATGCTGTGGAACATTCCAGGCAACGCAATAGCATCTCCATGAAGACAAACGAAAAGTTACACCATGAATGTCCATATTAATGAACATCTGTAAATACATTGTAAACACGACAGCTTATAGGAAAGGGCGTTTGATAGTACTGCATTGTGATGGGATACGAACTGTACTAAAATACTTGTTATTCACAGGAACTTTTGTAATATTGCTTCAGAAACTTCACAATTAGGTGCACTATTCATCTCCTTATCCAAATGATGGTTAATGACAGTACCCCTGAGGCAGACTGACAAAGATGCTACCTTTTCTCAAGAGGCTCCAGTGACCTCAGAGAGGAATTTACAAATGGGAAGACGTAACAGCACAAGTACAACAATAAACCGTAAAACACAACTCAAATGCAGAATACACCCTAAAACATTAAGGGAGTTATAAAAAAATAAAATAAAATATGTAAATAAAAATCAACAGTAGAGTAGAGTGTGAAATATGAAAAAGCAGCGAGTAGTATAATTTTACAGACAGAGCCATGACCTCCAAGGACAAATGGAAAAGCATTGTCTCGTTGCCGTAATTGTACATATGGGGCATGTAGGCTGTGAGATTAATTCTGCAATCATCTGGATTCTCAGAGTTGCCTATAGCTCCATACAGCCCATGTAAATCCTTGTGTGTGAGTTTGCGCCGCTATTTGCATAATGGCACATGATTTTGACAGGCAGGACGAGAAAGAGGGACCCCTTGACATTTTTATAATGGCACTTTACAGGGTGGACAAGGTTGGGGGGTGGGGAGGATATGAAAGGCAGTTGTGTTGGAACAAAATATAGAGACCTTCGCTGTATATATGTGGCACTGGTGAAGCGAGACAGTGACCTACAGGACGCTCACTCGGACCTGGGTGAAAAACACATGCAAGCTGTAATTTAGGGCCACTTTATTGTACGGCAACAAATACTTTACACAGCCGTATAAGCGATATTTCACAACTGCGTCATAGACAGATGAATGTGCATGGTTGCTCTAATAAAATTTAATATGATATGTGGAAGGGAGTGGCGGTTAAAAAATGGACACAGTTATAGTCTAAGAAGTCATACGTAATCAAAAAGAATTACACACACACACATTGAGATGGTCATAAGGAAATCATTTTGCTTTTTAAACAGATTTTGCTGTTTGTCGTGCATGACCTTGATAAATTTAATCTTGCTGGCTAAAGAAATATTGAAAACGACAATAAAAACGCAGCAAGACAATGTAATGATTTCCTTCGAATGTAATTCTGCTAACAGGTCCCTTGTAAATCTGCACGATAGCGGTGGACTCCCTAATCTTGTCCCGGGACATGCTGCACGGGTCTGTGAGAGAGGCCAGAGACAAATGAGGAGGTCACAGACTGGGACGTGGTGGTCTTTAACGCCGCACACGCCCCTCGAGTCTGCTCCAAGTGACACGTGCAACAAAGCCGTCTCCTCACCAACACAAACAGGACATATGCTGCGACGCTCCAGTCCTCTGTCCCCACGTCCCTCGTCTATCAGCGCGTGGGAACAGACACTCAGCCTGTCTGTCTGCAGTCACTGGAGTACATCATTTTGTACCAGTCTGGGACATGACACTGTGGGGCAGTCGTGAGAAAGTCAATCAGACACATTTGTTTGGCCACTAAATAATGAGGGCTGCAGAGACAGAAGACATACATCCATGTCACATTTATGCACCAGTAAGTCATTTGAATAAAAACAGAACTGATGCATGTGTGGAGACATTTTAACTGAATGTAAATTAGTTATTAGTTGTATTTTTTTTGTCTCACTCCTTTCTCTCTGTGTTTTATTTTTTTTATTAAACTTGCATGTGTTCAAGTTACACTACCATCTTTCTGATAACATCCCTTCCAGTGAATTTCTGTCACTAGTAATTTACAGCACTTTGGACCTGCAAACACATCTGCCTTTCACTCCATCTTCAAATCCCTGTCAAACTGACATACACTCTCATTAAAATGCATAAAACCCTTGCACACCCTGCTGCATGCATTAATTAGCACGCTGGTAACAAGCTAGCCTCTCCTTTCACACCCTGTGCCTCTTTCATTAGCATGACAGTGGCTAGCAGCGGCCAGGGGCCCGTCGGCTGTGAGCTCCTCTCCTCGGGGCCTCTGATTAAAGGCAGAACCCCTAGGATGCAAAGCCCTCCATTCCTTTCATCATGGCACCCATGCAGCGTCTTTGGGATGATCCCGGACCGCTAACTGTCAAGTATACCTGCTTCTTTGGGCCATCTCTTTGACTCCCCTCTCCATCCCTGCATACTCTATCCTGCCTCTCTCACTTGGACCACTCAAGTCTCTCCTCCATCTCAATGTAATTGTCACCTCCTATTTCTCTCCAACCCGTACGGGCTTCTTTCCCTCCATAGAAGCTAATTCATGTATGTAAAAAGGGGCCAATGGCTGGCTGGTGTGCAGCCTGCTCTGTGCACATATACAAATCACACTGCCGTACTACTTTAGGTGGTTCACAATAGCAGCCCCAGGTGACCCGGGGCAGGGTGCCCACTCTAAGGGCTTATCCACATAGGAAGCTCCTATTCGGACAGCCCACCTGGCCAACATAGAGCCCATCATCTGCAGGGCTAGCCCATCAGTGTCTTCTCCCCTCTACCATCCGGCCTGGAATTCAAGGCAAAATGTCTCATTAGCTGTGGTCCTTGAAAGAAGGGCACTCCATTTCAAATTCAGTTACACATTCCCTTTGAATGAGTCTAGGAGGCAAAGGGAGAATGCGAGGAGAAGGCAGGGGAGGTGGTTTTTGTGGACAGTAGAGGCCTGGACCTGCCGTGAGGGAGAGCACTGGGGAACTCTGCTGAGGCAGCCATAATTTCACACTATCATTACCTCCACACATTTATGCAAATGGGATTTCAGGGAGATGCTGGACAAATGGGTTTAGCCAGAGCTTTGGACAGACATTTTGTCAAACAAGGAGAATGGTGATTCACACACCATAGTTCTATGATAACTATCACCTGGCACCTTTTTTCATTTTGTCATTATACAATGTTATCATTAGAAATAAAAACTCTAAACAAATACATTTGTTTGGAGCCACTGAAGTTATTGCACTTAAAGACAATCAAAGCACAACTGTTTTAATGTGCGGCTGCAGACCCCCTACAGATTATGAACAACTTCCTGCTGCTGGAGAAGCTTGGTCTGAAGATCCATCGACAACACACAGTCGCTCAGTAATGACAACTGTACAGCAGCGTCTGTATACAACGGGGGGCAGCTCATCTCTCCTAACGAGGAAGCGCCTCGTGGAGAGGGAGGTCAGGAGGTGTCATGGCCGGGCATCCATCGCAACATAGCAATATCACTGGAAAATGAATAAAATGTCATTTAGTGCTCCTTCAGCCAAAGCCAAAATAATAATTAGGATTAGCCGATGTTACTATAAGTATGTAGGGGGCCGGCAACATGGTGTGTTCTATAGTTAATGACCAGTGTGCAACAGCGCTGGGGTCGCAGTGCAATAATGTGGGAATCGATCGCACTGACCTTTCCTTAATTTTCCTTCCTGACCTATCGATTATGACACCTATTGATCTACCTTTGTGCTGTGTGCTGGACGTCACATAGGAGACTTGTGAGACACACAGGAGGAGGGGGTCGTTATCATGGAGACCACCTGTCACTCCTCAGGCCTCTCCCTTCAACAGCCTCATCAGAACCCTCCATACACACGGCGGGGGGTCAGGCCGCGCTAATAATAAAGAGCTGAGAGCCAGAAGGATGCAGACTGAGGGGAACGGGCCAAGGCACATCTCACAGCGAACAGCCAATGCACCAATGACATTTCCACTATTCTATTAGAGTAGGGTGCCCCAGCTGCACACATAATGATACACTTTAATATTGATCAGGCAACAGTGGAGGAACCTCCAGCATGCATTTAACAGGCCATGCTTGAGTTTCATTCCACTCTGAAACTGGTACAAAAATATGAGACTGATCCCAGGAAACGCACTGTGAAGCTTTGCAACAGTTGTATTTTAACGTTTCATTTTGGGTTATGGACTTATGGATGCCACTTGGATTGTAGTTTTCAATCATTTTGTTTTTTTACTTATATTGCTTACAACTTTACTTCAAATGTATTAACAAGTATAACGGTCCCTATGAATGAGTAAGTACTTCTGAATCACTTGTACATCTGTTTAAGAAGGTCGCGCTGTAATTTGAAACTCAAGAAAAGCAGCTGTCTTCAATACAGATTTACACATATGTAAAAAATGCACTCACATACAATAAGTGGACTCCTCCCTGTTTAAACAGCTCATTGCAGTAGAACAGTGCACAGTCTGGAGGAGTGGCACATTGTTATAAGGCCTGTGTAGATCCACAGTGCAGTGTGAGCAGTACAGGAGGGTGAGCCGCGTGCCCTCCGGCACACTGCAGGGGCTAAAACGCTCCTCTGCATGTGCAGCCGCTCCCACACACCGTACATGGGATTACACTGAGCGCTCTTGCCCTAGGCAGTCACCAGGAGAGCCCACACCTCCAGCTCTCACAATGCTCCTGTAAGTATACTCCAAACAAATGTGTAACACCAATGAAGCAACTATCTTTACTCCTTTTCTCATTAATGAAGACTTAAAATGAGCTTTTAGCCTGAGGCTGTCCGTGGGTTAGAGCCTCTCAGAGGACACCTCACAGTTTTAAAGAGCTTTTTCCAAAAAGACTTGAAGAGCAAACAGTTACTTAGATAGTGCTAAAATCCCACATTAGGTCTAAGACCTCTGAGGCACAAAGCAATTTTGCCGTGCTTTTCTGTCTCGGTGTATTATAATTTTTCTGAAACTTCTGCCTTGACATGCACTACAAAACATACTCCATACGTAGGCAGTAAGACTGAAAAACACTTTGCATTACAAATAGTGTCATGCCTAACTAATACACCCCTTCAGGTAACCAAACAAGGTCAATGTATCTGCTACATGTTTCTGGAGCTAAAGGTGGCTTGTTGAATGCACACAAACAACAAACATGGATCCGAGTCTCACACCTTTACAGATCAAAGTGTCCATTTTTTGCAAAGAGTGGTGAGACCCAAGGACTGTTCTCAGCTGTAAGGTACAAAGCTCTTACTGTCAGGTTTCAGAACTACTCTATGGGTAACAAGGAGCGTTCACAAGCATAGAAGGGCAGATCAAGTTTTTACAAAATTGTTTAGCTTTAAACATTTTATAAAACCACAATTTGTTTGTTATATTTTATAGGAACATCAGCACTTGATACTGATACTGATACCACTGTGTGATGACTGACAATTATGACTGTGTAAGATTATGATATAGTTATAAGTTGACACATCTTCTGTGGGGGTTTGGATAATTTAGGCTATAATCTTTAGTGGCAAACTTATTGTTGGAAATATTTCTTATCCTCCTTCAACTCTTGTGCCCATTAACAGTAGTGCATGGAGTAATTGTGATTAGAATGTAACCCCAAATCTGTATAATGAGTGTGGCGATCCAGAGAGGGAGCACAGGTAAAGTGCTTTTAACGAGAGGGCCCTTATTTTACCAGTCAGAGAGGAGCACTGGAGCTATTTCACATTCACCTTCAAAGCAGCGCTTCAAATTGTGCCGACGAGCCTTTATTTCCTCTTATCTCCCAGTGTATAGGTCCTCCAGAGCAAAAGTGCACCCACTGAAAATGTGAGGGAATGATGGGTGACGCTGTATAACACACAAAGCCACAAAAAGACAGGAAGACTTGTATTAGCCCAATATGAGAAAGCAAAATGGGGATGTAGTTAGATATTACAGCTAGCCATTTCTCACTGCTTGCTCTACAAAGCACACGCAGCAGACTGTACTTGGCTTTGCACTTAAAGAAGAAACCAATTGTTCTTTTAGGTCTCAAATAAATAACCTTAGTGTTGACATGTTGTATAGACTTGTAAAGTAAAAGGTCAAGTGAGGGAAGGTTTCTAGGCTGCAGCTGAAACGTCCTCTCAAGTCCTATGCAAAGGTTAAAAATGTTTTAAATTATTATATTTTTAAGGGGAACATCACAGCAGTCATGCCAGGTCTGCACAGCTCTTTTATAGCCACATTTCCACAGAGGAGGGACAGTCTTGGCCTTTTGAAAACAAACATGACCCCAAGGAAAAGTCCTCTGAACAGGGCCACGTTTCAGCATGTCAAACATGCCTAAAGTTTCACACCGTGGTTTTGTAATAAACTGGAAATGACTAATTACTATTGACATCAGGAATTACAGTGATATTTTTTTAATTACATTTTGGTGACATGTCATATACCTTAAGTATTGAAAACACAGAATCTATATTAAGCTTGAAGGGTACATTAAAATTTTGTTTCAAAATTTTACCATTCAGAAGTCATTTCATCTGTGCAACAAATACTGCATACATGTTTGTATCCGTATGCATAATAATAATAATAATTGGTGCATACTTTTATGAAAGAGATAGGACCTAAACAGCCATGGCAGCTGTTTCATGTTATTTACTGTGATAATTACATACAGTTTGGAAAAGTGACTTCATGACACACAAAGTCATTTATGGCCACATGTCTGTGACATGTTAGAGGCAGTGTAAATATAAAGAAATGAAGTGAGCTTCCTCATTCTAAAAGTGGAGCAGTATGGGCTTTTCGAACAAGGGAGTGACCAAGACTTTTGCCAATCATTTGGGGTTTATTATAGTCCAAATTAACTCAAGCTATTCTGCTTACTTGAGCTTACAATAACATCTTAAATGTTCATGTTTGTATGAGGGCTTCGAACCATCTGTGGGCTGCAGACATGAGGAGGAAAACTGGATTTCTCAGAAAAAGTCAATCTTGTGGTAAGCAAGTTACATAAAATCTATATTTTGTCAGTCAGATCCTTGCTTAAATCTCCTGGTGTTCCATTACCCATTGATAGAAATCCTAGTTGGAAACTGCCGCCAACTTGAATGCCCCCCTCCTATCCGTACAACAAAGCCTCCTGGACGAAAGAAATACTGCTGGAAACCTTTGAGGTTGGATTGGATGAATGAAAAAAAGAGAAAATGTCACCAATTCCATCTTCGAAGATTTCAGATAGAGAGTCTGACAATGAAAGTACATCAAAGGGACCCCACAGTCTTCAAAAGGCACTGCGAGCAGCACATTCAGGGTTATTAAATAGATGAATATTGACAGGGTTTTTCCTATTTCAGGTGAGCGGCACCTCAGCTATCTCCACTCATCCAACAGGACCGTTGAGATGGCAAGCAGAGCCCCTCGCAGCCATTCACGGCGCCTTTAATTGACAGGCAAAACCCAAACGACTCTGTGCTCCCGCTCCTCACCTCCTCGCTGCTAACTTCGCCCGCCGCAGTGAGCTGTTGCTGAGCCAATCAGGGCAGCTTTTGTTTGCTGAACTCCCGGTACGTCCTTCAGCACTTTGGCCCCATTCATCTCGCCAAACAATCCCCCTAAGAATTTAACTGGTGGGCAAACACACGGCACATGAGTAATGATGGGGGCACCTTGGCGCTTGGTTGGAATATTTACCCTGTCATCAAAAGAAGGGGCATGCATATAAATCTAACGCCTGCTCGCCAAGTTCAAGTTCAGGCTTTTGTGAGTGCACAGGCCAAAGCGAGAAAGAAACGACAAGACCTAACAGCCATATAGCATGCAATCCTGCACAAAATCTATGGTGTGGTAAGAAAATTAGCTTGCTTTGTAACATGGCAGGCAAGCAGAGGTTGTTTAAAATGTCAGATCCATGAATAAATACATTTGAAAATAAAATGGCAACCCTCCCACTCATCAGAGCGATTTGACAAGAAGGTATGTACAAAAGACTGCGTGGCGTGCCTGTACTACAGTTATTTTTCTGATGCAAGGTTCCGTGTGATGGGATTGGAACAAAGTTTGGAGTTCTTGGAAAAGTCATGACCCTTTGCTTCCATGTTTTATTGTCTTGTTAAACACTCAATCAACCATTCCCGCTGCATTGTTCTGCACCTGATAAACTCAATTCGTGAGGGCCAGGAAACAATTCAACTAAAGGGAGAGCCAAGAAAATAACTGCAATCAGCTGGCGGATTGCAATGTTTTGTCTGTGATTTGGAAGAGTGGAGAGATTCCATCAGACCGGTTCTTGTGGCTGATATGCTACTGGTAATGTGTTCTGCCCAGGTAAACTTACAAAGTGATGAATAGACATTTTCAGCCGACTTATATACACAGCGCTCAGCAGCAGTCAGCATGGTCCACTGGAGACAAACAAACCAAAAATACCTCATCGCTCCTGATGTGATTTTCCTACCGTTCTCTTGCCTCATTCACACCAAACTGCACACTATTAACTCTTCCACCATTTCATTGCATTTTTATGTTATCAGTGGCACAACCTGCAATAGCCTACTTGAGAAACAAAATGAAGTACCAATAGCATAAATAGTTTTCTATGGAGGAAAGACCGACCATTTGTATTTGCTTGTTAACGGCTTGATTACAGCACTGTTAATTATACTACAACAATGTAATGCTGCTGGTGCTGATGAATGCTAAATTTATCAAGCGAATACATCACCTCAGATGAGATGGTCAAACATGTATATGCTTTGTTTCACAGAAAACAGGCAGTAAAACGTCCTTGTTTAATTAATCATGGGGTTTTAATATATCTTGAAAGCTACATGTGGCTTGTAATGGAAAAGACAATAAAACAACATTTTAAATTGATGTATGCTAAAAATAGTTATTGCAGTTTGCTAGAATATTTAACATAAAGAAGAGTGAGAGGACAAAATGAGTAATGCCTAACAACAAAATGGCTGCCATTTGTCAACCGAGGCACTAACTCACCAAAGATATAGTTTGTGCTGGAGATCTTCAGCTGCATCTATCCTCTACAGGAGCGGCTCTGATAGTAACGCCGTGTGTGCATTTCATACCAGCATCTCTCAAACCCGCGCTCAGATCAACAAAGACGAGATACACACATTACTGTACACACTGCACCTCCAACCTGTCAGAGGCCCCGGAGATAGAGCCGGCACAACATTAAAAAAGGATGACCTTATTATGAGCCCGAATATGGGTTATATTTTTTCAGGCATGTCGACTAAGAAAAAGGTGATAATGGTACGAAGATATGTTTTATTTATTCATTTTGCTGATGTTAATTAATTATTCAAAAGCTCAGCGTGTTGGCTTCAAATGACATGCAAGCAGTACAAGAGCTAAAATATAGATCTACACCTACGTACTGAGAAGAAAACTAGATGCATGTTTTAATATTGATACATCAGTTGTGGATGGCCATAAATAAATATACAGTAGGTAGAGCTAAAGATAATGTACTATACTCAAATATAAAAAAAGTTACTATTTTGTACCACTTTATAATAACTACGCCTTAAGAAGCCTTAATAAAGCATTAACAAAGATGCAATTCATAATGAAGAAATTGTTTATTAAGAATGATTAAAGCTTAACTACTTCATCAAGGAGCTAGGTTTAGGAGAGTTAGGTTATTAATTAACGGTATTAATTAAGGGTGTTAATTAAGTAGTTACTAAGCCTGAATTATTCTAAATGTCCTTGTTACTATAAAGTCCTTGTCCATTCTTTCAAAACGCCAAAAATAGTGTACTTAATATAGGGTGTTACTCTGATTTTTAGTAGACACTTTTAAACAGCTTTTGTTTAGAATTACATTTGAATATATCTTGATTATTTTGATTTAAATTCTTGTCTTGCCTTCCTCTACTGTCCACCCACAGAGGACAAAGGCCTTTGTACGGGCTTCCACACCAGCTCTCCTCTAGGGGCCAATACCGTGCTCCAAAGCCCTTTACATGGGCAGCAAGCCGGAAAATGACCCCATGCTGTCCCCGCTCGCCTCCGCCCCGCCTGGTTACGCCCGTTTCCCAGGAACCTGCTGTGGGTCCAATGGTGCCTGGGCCTCCCTCTCACGCCACACCACCTCCCCGGGCCAAACGTTAAGGCAGACTCCTCGCCGCGGACAATGGCGCTCGCCGAACGTGGGAAAGAAATGTCACAAGGCTCTCTGACAAGCCCGGCCCGACCCCCTGACCTCCCCATGGGCCTCTTTATGCAAACAAAGAGCGTCCAAATAAAAGCAAACCCTGCGTTAATCAGATTCATAACCATGTGAGAAGACGATCGCTGCCTAAACTTGGGAGCTATTCCACACAGACAAAATACAACATATTCCATCTAAAAAAGTTTTTTTTATCTATTATATATGACCCCAAAAACACATATAAATCTCACTTTGCATTACAGACACTTTAAACTCCCAATTGCCCTGTAAACAGGCTTGGTCATTTAACCTTTGACCTGTAGTGTCCTGTCACTCAGCCTGTCCAGTGCCCCTCTCCATATGGAAGAAGTGGGTCAGGATGTGGTCAGCCAGGCCACCCGCCGCAGGGTCAGACGGAGACACCCAGAGAATGCGAGTATTAGAGGGGTAACTTGTAGTGGGGCAAGGGGTTAACTACAGAATGATTGCCACTGGTTTGTTGCACGGTGCGCCAGTTAATAAAGCAGAACAAGCATTTTATCATATGTAAAGTTGAGGTTGAAAGAGTTAAAGTAACTTACACTAATCATAGCTATACTCTAATATTTAGCTTGTGACACTGATGAGATATGAGAAAGACTTTAATTATTAGAGCGACCAATAATTACAAAATGTGACAGAAGAAACAAGAGTGAGTATAATTTATATATTAAATATGTCATTGCTATTTAATTCAAAGAATTATTCAGTTACATCTATGGCCAGACTATAACACTTATCTGACCACTTGAGTTCACAATACACTAGATCTTGTATCCTCTTTCCAGGTCAGATAAAGCCAATGCAGTGGCCAGCTGGTCATCCTATTTACAAACAATAGGTGTAATCTGTTTGCACAAGGCCCAGGGCATGGTCCCATTCACAGAACTAATGGAACAAGGGGACAAGCAAGGGTCAAACTTACTGGTCACTTGAGGTCAAAGGTCACAAACCACACTGATACCGTTCCCAGGGGAGAGTTCCCAAATGGACTTCCCTGCTAGTTAGTGGACTTCATTAGGGTCTCAAAATGGACAAGTGAAGACTTAATGATAACTACACTTTTGAGCTGTGAAAATGCGATGTCTTTTTTATACATTTGCAACTGTTATTCCTAAAGGTTTGCCCTAATTTTGTCAGCCAACGTAAGGCTGAGAACTTGTCCTCCAAAATAATGTTTTACAGTCATTAAGTAACACCTCATTTTATCCATCAAATCCCTGATGTGAGCTCTTCCTATATAACGCATGATAATAGTGTTAGAGACTAAAGGTGTGCATTGGAAGTCATTAACGGTACAGAGCAGTGAGTGGAAACAATAATTACCTCTCTGGACAGTCTTTGAGCATTGCATTTTCCATGTTGCACTCAAGGTTAACTATTCTGCATAGAAATGGAAGGCCAGAGGTAGTAGGTACTGTATTTTCTGACCACAAGCCACAACCACTATTAGCATGTTAATATATGATCTTTATCCATATGGGTACTCTGAGTCTATAATGGCAGATTTTCAGAGTTAGTAAAACAAACTGGGATCATAAACAACTATTTTTTTTTGGCAAATTTGACCGCAATGCATGATTAGAACTATAAATTTTACATGGAAGGAATTAACTTAATACACAAAGAATGAAGTGGTATTCAGAATGGAATTAGTAATGTGATACAGAGCAAACACATTATTCCCTATTACTTGAAGAAAAATATTGTTTCACTTAAGAGACAATGTTCTAAATCACTTCACAGCTCTCCACGGGCCTATCTCCAACAGGTCAAAAGAAATCCCCCAACTTCTCGTCCAAGTTTTCACTGCATGATCCTCCATCTCCAAATCTGCCTAACTGATGATTTCATATATGGAAGGATGCCCTGTCCCTTGTCTCCTTGTAACCCCCGGCCATCATAAATCTGCCTGCATGGCCGATGATCGTTTATGAGCACTTTACATGAAGATGGCTCTCCCAAACAACGCCCTTCAGCAGTAATGAAAGCCAGGCATCAAAGCAGAAGATCAATGTCAGGTTATGAGAATGACGGGGCACTCTTGTATGTCTATATGACCCCTGTTATTTAAAGGAGGATATTCATGGACTCAACAGTCTAGTAAACTGTCTGAAAGTTAGAGGAACCAATTGCATATGCTTTACGGGCCATCAGTTCCATCTAAGGGTAAAAGACCATAGATACATTATGGAAAAACAAATCATCCATGGGTGTTCAGAACGATGAAAAATTTGCATCATTGCCATAGCGATTAACAATTTTAAATATCCTATCTTTTGAATGGAAAAGAAGCCCTCAAAATGTTGCGTATAACAGGAAGCAGAAACCCATTAATAGGCAACAACCAAATAAACAATTTTCATGACAACATTGTAGTGGTTTATATTTGGATTTACATTAATAACAATTTTCTGATAAATAAATAAACAAATAAACAATCAAACAAATAAATAAATATGGCCAAATCCGTGTTATTTATTGTTTAAAAAATAGACCTACAGTCATATATTGCATAGAATCACTCTTATCTGTTTGTCTATAATAACCAATAGTGTTGAAAACAAGCTACACTGACTGATTGGTAAATATAGTGGGCTGGACTAAATAAAATGAATGGACATTATGGGGAATGCTTTTAGCTTGAAGCACAGGTCAAGGGTTAAATGACTGGGGTCAGAGTGTCTGATGGATACGATGAGGGACCTCTCCGATCAATGAAAGGCTGTTGAACATGTGTGCTCCTATTAGGGAGAGATGGGGAACAGGATGAGTGGATCTGGACACCATTTCCTTCTCGCCTTTCACTATTGCTTTCACCCATTCTTGTGTAATGTTGCATAATCTAACAAGGGCATGTCCACTCAGGCTTTATATGAATATGGACCAAATATATCTTTCAATTCAAATTTAAAAATTTAATATTTTTGTAAGTGTTTTTTTTTTTTTGGTAAAGAGCCTGATTGGGTTAAGGTTATGATTGTCTGCCAATGAAAACTTTTTTTACACTGTCATAATTTTAGTCCATTACTTAGTTATAAACCAAATAACAGACAATATTTGAGTCTTAAATTAGTCTTAGTCCCAACATGTTCTGGTAGGAGAAATCAGTCCTAGAAGTCCTAGAAAACGAATGCTAACTCTAAAAATAATTTAACCCAGTCATCGCAAGACAGAAGTGATACTAACTATAATAACTATATGTGTCAAAGCTACTGAATAAAAATGTAACAGGCATGATGGTCTATGGCTTACAAAAAGTGTTACTTTCACATTGGTAACCAGCCAAGTGTAATGGCTAATTAGCGACTCACATTACTCAAGTGTATCGTTCGGACCCTAAACTAAAACTAGACTACTGAGTTCTGACCTGAAACTTCTTTGCCCTTTTCTTGCCCTGGCCGCCTGTTGTTGCCCGAATGCTATGCCCAGACTTAGCCCTTGCTGTGCCCAGGCAGTTACCAGCTCAGGTCCTCACACTCTCAGATTAAGAGCGCGTCTCCCCTTTGCCCACTTTCATCTTTGGCCAACTGTCCAGCCAAGCATACGCTACAGGCTTCTTCTTATCCTCTTCTTCCTGCCTTCTAGCTTTCCCTGCTCATGCCGGGAGAATCTGAGAGAAGTGCATGGGGACAAACGTGAGACCTCCAAAACAGAGTGAGGGGTGTGTGTGTGAGGGGAGTGAGAAGGCGAAAAAAGAGGCAAAAGAGAGAAACGCGCATTGTACTTTTCAAATGGATGGGAAATGATTCGCCGGGATTTGCTGACAATTATATGGTGGGGTTTAATCAATTCGGAGCATTCACAGCATGGAGAGGGCTGATCCCCCAGTACAAAAGAACAGACCACGGGGGGGCAGTACCTGAGAAAGCCCCGGCCTGGTGTAAGTAACATGAGGCAACACTCCCCTCCCCGCACATAGCAGCGCAGCATATGGCCCTGCTCTGAACTTATTAGCTGCCGGATTAAGGCCAATCACAGGGACTCAAGGGCCCTGTGGCTGCACCTCGCATGCACCCCATCCCTGGCCCCCTCTTCTCCGTCTTCTCCTCCTTCACCCCCCAGGAATGAGCATGACTGACAAGGGGTATTGTATGGGGGCACCTAGACCACCACACCCCTCACTTACCCTGTCATGCTGTCCAGTTTGATGAGGTTATTTGGTAAGGCTTGTATAGGATCTGACCACCTAACCTTATACCTTATTCCAAAATGAGATGTTATAACTGCTGCTGTTAAAAATGTCTACATCATAATTTCCCCGAGATAATTTCTCCCGATTGCTATGTTAATGTTACCTGTAAATTAGCAAGCTTCAAGGAGTGGATTAAAAGCACCTGAATGTGAACACAAAGATTAGCCTAGTCGATATGAAAGCTAATTAGCATCTCATTGCAGCACGACATGCAAGCTCGACGTGAGTGCAGACACGCTGGGAGAAAAGCCGCGTTGGCCAGAGGTTGATTATAGGTCCATTATGCGCATAGTACTTACTGATGGTCCGAGAGTAGGAATTAAGAGCTTGATGGCCACTGCGAATGGAGACCTGGCGCTGAAGTACTGGGGAGTTAGCCAAGGGCCTACAAAAGGTGGGGTTGTACTGTAGCCGGAGTATTCATGGAGAGAGATTTGACAAGAGAGGAGCCCCCTATTTAGTCGCTCATTTGATCTGGCAAGCGGCAGGTGATCCTTTGTACTGGACCACAGGGGTTTGTCCAGCATTCGTGACCTGTCTTACCTGGCGCCCTTCAGGACACCTCATTTAGTGAGGCGAGAGAGGAGCTAATTCGGTCCCAGGTATCCACCCACAACCGCGCTCCACCTGGTCGTAAGGTTGAGGGGTCAGCTCCACACTGGGACAATGGGGGTACGCTCAGGGTCTAGTTTGCTAATCCCCTCGCATTCAGAGAAGGTGTTGGGTGACCCCGGAGGTCAGGGATGGAGCATATGAGCCATCTTCTTGCCTTTCTTATTAGGATTAAAGGCGCAGCAGGGGTGGGGCTTCAGAGCTGACGTTTCCAGCTTGGAGATCATGAAGGCATTTCAGAGAGGGGCATATAATAGTTTTCCTTCGAGACCCCCTGTGATCTCTGACCTCACAAACAACATCGCTCCTAACCAACCGACACCAAATAGCGAACACAAGAAAAGAAGATGATGCCCATTATAGACGGCATTTTTGTAAAAGTATGTCGTAGAGTCACGCCAATATTGTGATGGAACCTAGAGGAGCATGATTCACAACACTGGCAACATACTTGGGGTTGATTTTTTTAACCCCCATTTTCCTACTTGGGTAATGTGGTTTAAAAAAGCCCAAATGTACGTGTTTTTGATTGGTACATTGAATTTGATCAGTACCGGTTTTAGAAACGCACACACAAATCAATTTATGCTTTGGCAATTAAAAATCTTTTCAATGATGTTGTTGCATTGGACGTAGCTGAAAACACTGGTATCAGTACAGTGTCCTCCAATTTCTCCATTTCAAGGATCCTTAAATGGAGTCTGTCAAAGCACAGAAATATATTCTTTTTATATACCGTGCACATAAATGTATCTTATTCATGAGCATACCCTACTCGTATCCTATACCAATCTACTCCCTTTCTGTTTGCCTTCAGAAAAGTTTGTCTTGTTAAGCAAAAGCCGAACAGTTGATCTTTAATGAGAGAGGAGACCCTTTATGGCAGTATATGGTGTGTCTATACCTTATCATCCGGTGGCCTCACTAGCTTTCATGTGTCTCGTCATTATGAGCTGAGTGACTGCTCCTCAGAGACATCGCCTTTCAGAAGCAAAGAAGAGAGCAGAACACGGCACCTCGCTATCTTTACATACTGAGAAAAATACTTGGCCAAACAGTGAGACACAGACACAGAAAGGCAGAAAAAAGATTATATGTAATTGTCAAGTCATTTTCTATCTAGAGCTCCCTTGCAGCCAGCTCTGCTCAATCAACGGGTTTGCACTTTGTATAGTATAACTTTTGACAACCTCTCACCTCTGAAGACAGACTAGCACTGCGTGGCCTCTCAAAAGCTTTGTAACACTCTTTGCTACAGCTAAGACATACTAACAAATACTAATACAAAAATTGCAGAATGTAATAATAATAATAATAATAATAATAATAATAAAAACTTTACCTTTTTTAAATAAATAAAATAAAAATAGCATTTGGGAGGGATCACCACAATATTCCCTAAAAGGGTTTAGTAGAGACTATTTGCTAACAATAGCATTAAACACATAAATGGCAAGAGTGCAAGGCCAACTGATTAGCTTAATGTTGAACCTGCGCTATTAGCTTCCATTATCAACAGTCTAAGCACATTGGGATGGCACACAGATCAATTTCACCTAACACACGGCTGCACTTTATCCACAAATCAAGTTACCCAATCAAATCAGGTTAGCTCCTCTTTAGCATCGAACACACTTTTAATTCAAAGCACTACTCCATTGATGCCGGACGTGTTGGCATACCACGAGTTGTCAATGCCTCTGCAGTGATCCACATCCGGTGGGGTCAGACGGATCGGAGGAACCAAAAAGAAAAGGGGGGTAGCTAGCGTTAGCCGTGTGAGCAGGGGTTGGCCTGCGAGATATTTTCGGCTCGAATGAGAAGTGTTACTGACAATCTGGCAGGCCTTGACGCTGACGTGTGTGTTTGACGGTACGCACAGCCTGTTGTCAGCCTCCGTGACCCAGTGCTGTCACAGGGGGGCGATGGTGTGACAACTCAAGACTGTTTGAGCAGTTAAAGTACCACGGTCTGTCGAGGGTGGGCTGGTCGGGCGAGGACGAGAGGGTGGGGTTGAAGATGCCAGTCTTACTGTAGGAAGATTTTTTGAGAATGATTGTAAATTCAGAATTCTCAGTTGAACTTTTCAGTGGTTCCCAAAACAAATTCAAACATTTTGTAACAAAGGCCTAGATTTTTCAATTGTTTGTAGTTGACAAATGTCCCTTCTCAATGCAAAAAGGATGTACACACGTATGCTACCCTCACTAAAGGTAGACAAGATCACAGATGGGTCAAACACAGCTACTTTGACAGCAACGAACCTGACTGTGGTAGAGATTGGTCAATGTGTTTTGTTTTTTTCACGACTGCTGCCGAAAAACCCAAAGCAAAACAGAGCAATCAATGGCCAATAAGCTGCTATACGCCAATCAATCATTTTGAGGCAAATATGTAAGCCTGATTTGGTTTTTTTTCACCCCAAATTACATGATATGAAAATACTAGCTATAAATTCAGATACAGTGATACGCTCCACTTAAGTATAATCAGAGAAATAAAACAGCACTGATTGTAGACATGCAAAGTTTCATAATAAGAGAACGGTGCAGTCACATTCTGTCCAGTGCCTTCTTTGCAATTAAGCGTTAGCCTCGTTGTTGTTCTGCTCAAACAAAAAAACAACCTATATACGGGAGCTTTAAGGCCAATTGTCAATACACTAAACAATGCATCTCTACATGTCTAAAGCTTCTGACTTAGTACCACTACCAGTGTGACCTCTAAAATCCGACATGCAGTCTACAAGTGAAATTATTCTCTATATACTATCTATAAAGTATGAATGCAGAACAACAGAGCAGACCTTCATCATTGTGCTGGGACACCATTCACAAGGTCTACATACCTAGATCTGTCACAAACTATTCTAAACTATACTGCTTGCAGCCTATTGACTATGATTATTGTCCATTTCTCTAAGCAACAAAAGATTTCCGGAGAGAAGAGCTGTGCCAAGGTGCAAATCTAAGCGTCAACATAAGAATTCTTTCAGTCGAACGCCTCAGGCCACACTCACCCCACACTAAATAAGTCTTTTAGATTGTATTGAAAAGATAAAAAAGTCAACAAACAATAACACGACTCCTGTGAATATTTGAGACCAACTCCAAACAAAATTGTGCAAAATCGGACAAATCATCAAACATTAACAAGACACGATGAATAATAATACAAAGCCAAATATAAAGCATTATCAGAAATTTAGGTCCAACTTCCTCCTCTGTGAAGAACAAAATATCTGTCTTTTTATAGAAAGATATGGTTGTAGCTGTCATTTATTTTAGACCTCAAGACACATGTTTTAAAATTCATGGGATTCTTGTATTAGTTTATCAGTTCATATTTCTTCTCTCAAATAGTAACGCTATGGATGAGTTTAAAATGTGCACAATATCGACAAATTGCAATTCGATTTTTTTTTTTTTTCCAAAACCGTGTAGTACAAACAAGGTGTACATAATAAAGTGACCAGGTACGTGCACTACCGTTTGACAGAAGCCTTCTACACAGAACAATGGAGTAAGTGTGAGACAGCAGGTGGTTGTGACTCACTGTGGGGGGCGGAGTCATGTATAGTTTGATTGTCTGAGGCTAATAAGAGAGGAGTGGGAGGAAGACGACACACACAGACGACACACACACACGCAAAGTGGAAAAGGGCTGGAAGACTTGACTAGAGCAGGTGTAGGCGGGTTTGCACCAGGGCACAGTGCACACACAGAGCACGGAGCTGCTATTGACATGAATGTGTGGGATGTGAGGATCATAGTAGAGACCTAAGCAGCACCCGGACTGTCGCCTTAGGGTGCCCTCTGTGGATTCCTTCACTGTTCTACATCTGTGTAATCCAGAGTTGGCACTACTTTAGAATAACTCACATTAAGAATTAAGGGGTAGTTTTTGTGCCAGGTCGAAGCTGGTATGAATGAATTCATGGGCATCTAATGAGAAAATATATTGACAAATCAACGTGCGAATCTAGTGCATGCATATTAAGAAACAAATGATCTGTGGCATTTACTCTTAGTGGGAAACACCAAAAGTAAAAAGTCAAATCACTGTAAAAGCATTATTTACTTAATGGAGTTTTTAAATATTTCTATTGTATTAGTCACCATCTCATTGTATTAAAACTGTTTATCTAAATATAAAAAACAGCAATTATTGATGGATGCTCCTATTAAAGTAAAAGAATACATGTGTTTTTTTTCCTTCTTTTTTTAGTAATTGAGAATGGTGAGCCTCGTTAAAGGAACAATGCCCTCCTCTGTCCAAGCTGTGAATTAGTGCCTTCATTACAAAACACAGGCCAAACGCAGCACAGCGCTATACACTGCAATAACCCAGCTTCAACAAATAGATGTTTCAAAAATGTGTGTAAAATATGGATGACACAAACACTTTGTAAATGTAATTCTTTTGCATTTGAACTGATGAGTGGTGCAATATGCAGAAGCTAGAATCAAATAAGCCGAGTGCAGAGGAAGAGGAGCATGTAGAGTGTGAGCAGAGAGAGAATAAGGAGCTTTTTGATCAGGACTTTCTCGGGGATAATTGTCAGGACGTGGCGTTTGCGCGATGACTGACGAAAGAGAGAATATGACAGTGGGATTTGTTGAGGAAACATGAAGATGTGTCAAACATCCGTCAAACAAAGAAATGCAATATTTATGGATTCTTGAAGAACCTCTGATTTTTCTCACACAAGTCCTCCCCACGCATTATTCTACATCTCACATAGCTCCTCACGCATCATTGTACACGGATTAACATGCAAAAGAGCGTTTATATACAAAACACAAGCCGTGCTTTAAATCAGCAGTAAATAGTGTCTTCTCAATAGGCAGACCTCAGGTGGATTTGAGGAAATAAACATATCAAAATACAGCTTATAATACAAATAAAATAACAATTAGAATGGAACGATTTCTAAAGGCTGATTTATAGACAGCTGTGATTTGAATAACAAAAACATGTTTTCCTGCCAACTTAAATATAGGCTACCCGTAAACACGCATTCATCAAAGAGGGATTCTTAAAGAAAGACAAACATTTTTGTGGTGAGCGCTTGTTGATTAATTAGAGCTATCTGTTTGAGGGCCTCCTGCTGCCTGCCATAAAGCTCTCGTGGCTTACACACTCTCACACACCTCCAAAGAAAACAAAAGGGGCTAATCATTTAGAGCCAGTGCTTTGTAGGTGGGGCCCAGTCATTATCGGGCCTCAGCAGTGCATGGTTTTGTTGGTTTTAGCTTTGCATCCTCAATCAATCGCTAACAGGAAGAGCTTTAATCAGGGTTTTAATGCAGCTGTACAAGAGGTGGGCAGGCCCATTGTCTGCGTCTGAAAGGCTGATCGGAGGGGAGTCCTCTGGCGTTTCTTTACATTCACCTGCTGGGCCTTATTGGCTCTCTTTCTGGGAGAAAAGGACAAGGCGAATGAATAAAGAACACAGCCAAAGTGTGGCCGAACTATGGGTTAATCAAGGAGCTCCTTGTCAGGCCTTGCTTAAGCTCTGCCTTTCTCTTCCCCAGGCCAATAGAGACACACTGAGGAGCCAGGCTAGGACCAACAACAGCAGGCCCAACAGCACCATGAGCTAATGATAGTCCACCTCTGGATAAAGACCCACATAGGACAGAATCAGGAAGAGACAAAAGTATGATTTTAAAGCTGACAAATGAAATGTGACACACTATGGATTTCTCAGGGATATTCTGTTTAATCAGCATGAGCGTACAATGACCCTTTAAATTATGTGGAAGACACGAGATATGATGCCCTTATTGTAAATCTCTATTATTAAATATAAATATATTTTTACTGCCACAGTAACATATATTTTACATCACTTCCCATCAATAAAAATGTAGTGTTGTATGTATTTACAAATAATCAGAATCTGATTTACACCATTGTTACAAGTTTTGATAAAACCTGACATTTCTGGAGAAGATATTTTAAAAGAATACTTGTTTTTTAAACAAAGAAGACGAAAAGGTAAAGGCTAAAAAGTGATGCTCTTACTCCATCTAGTGGTAAGACTCTGCACTTTACCCACTAACTGACCTAGTGTGTGTGTTTTAAGCAAGCCATAAAAGGACCTTTTTATCCATATGGACTAAATAAATGCCTTAAATTCATATGCACTTGAATGTGCAACATATTAAAAAAACCTAATAACAAAAAACATAACATAACAAGAATCCCGCAAAAGATGCTAGTTAATTACACTGTTGATGCAAACTTCCTTAAGTATTTCTCAGAACTATAATTTCTTAACTCACAAAAAACATGAATAATCATTGTTATTAAAGTGAAGGGGAATTGCACTTGAGGAAAAATGATGCCATTTGAGCATGTAGGAAAGTGCTCAGGAATTACCCATGTCCTTTAGACGTCAGATTTGCCTGAGCATATGTGCGGACTGCGGAGAGTAATGGCTCATCCACCTGACAGGGCTTTTTGTTGGAGTCTCCAGGAAGTCCACATGAAGCTCCAGCTCCTCCTACAGGGGCCAACCACGGCGCACTTAGAGGCAGCGCTCCTTGCCAACAGAAGATATAGCAGCAATTAGGAAAACAATAGGGGAGGGCGCGGGTGATTATGGCACGAGAGCTCTAATAGGCAGCATCCGGCTTTCACGTTGTCATTTTGAAAGGCCACGAGTAGCATCAGAAAAACAGGCCTGTTGGATTTCAAAATGAGATTGGATACGTGTGAGGAAAAAAAAAAAACTGCATAACAAATATAATGTATTTTACCTGCTTCAATTGTTTGTCAAAATTATTTTTGACTTTTGCTCAAAACTGCTTTTGGATAATGTGCGTCTCGTCTGCATTTCTTAGAATTTTGAGAATTTTACACAAACCGTAAACTATTATCATCCATCCAATAATTTTCACTTAATTATAATAAACTAAAGGAAAACACAAAACGCACAAAAATATTGAATAACGAAGCACTACAGTAATTTGGAAGCAACACTGCCATGTCCAATCATTTGATGAGTGCAACATCATTACACACATTAGTTTAAGGTCCAATCATCACTTGCAAATAGAATAGTCAACAATAAACAAATGCAGTAAAATGACATTCCTCCATTTGTGGCATACTTTTGATGCTGATTAGAAACCTCACTTGCATTTCTAAAGCAGAAAAAAACAGTTTGCAAACCACTCATCAAAGAGGGCCTACCCACAAGTGTTCGCCACCTTTTCCAATTTCACATTCTTGGTTTATTCATCCATCTTAATGAGATCAAACATGCAGCTCTCCTGCAAGTCAGCTTTGATTAACGTGTGTTGTATTCACACACAGGATTTCACTCTTCTGTGTAAACACTGAAGATTTAAGTGAATGTTGGCAAATTAAGATTTCGGACCCAAATGTGGCAGTATATTTTTAAGAAACCAAACCTTACACACACCTTTGGAACAGTGGTGATGCACGTGATGTCATTCACTTTGTGTTGAAAATATGTGAGTTTAAGTAAATCACAAATGATAAAGTCTTTGTTTTGCGCACCTAATGTAACCGCAAAACACCTCGCCCACTTTGCATTCAAGGTAAAGTTAAAACGTCTCATCAAATTTTCTTCCAATTGCGGCTGTGGAGAGGAGTGCGCTACATGCAGCGAGACGTTCAAGGACAGTTGGATTCGCCACAAAGAGCGTGCCATTTTTACTCTGCCTACAGCTATGACTTTGATTGAATTCTGAAATGAGCTGAAATGTCACAAATCCTCCCAATATGTTTGAAAATGAAAATTGGCCTTGAGGCTTGAGAGTTTTCTATTAAAGGTGTGCTTAACACCTTCTGTTAAGCGTGGTTAGAGTGTGTCAAAAATGCAACATAATTACTTATCTGCGTGCTCTTAAGCAAATGCCCCAGTCTGGAGTCTTTTTGGAGCTTCACTCAATGGGACTGCACTATAAAGCAAAAGCAGTCAATGCACACTGCACTATTAACACTTTCTCCTTTGTGTTTCTTTTCACAAAACAAAAAATAAATAAATAAATAAATAAAATATAATTAACATGTTTTACACTGTCAGAATCCTTGTAATTTCCAAAATATTAATGTGCAAAAAAATCTATATTCTACCCTACATTCTGGCCTCATTTGACCAGAGAATTGTCAAGCCCTTGTCTGGAGATACTTGTCATAAGAAAAAAGTAGGACAGCTCTACAACAGTGTGGCACCTTTTAATATGCAGCATTTTTGCGTCTGTGCAATTTTAAACAAACTGCCAAAAGCGAGTTTCCAAATATAAAACATCTCACTTACACAATTTCTTTTTGAACCAATAACCTAGCATTTGGAGAAGTGTGTCTAGCACTAAAACACTGGTTTGATCCATCTATCCTCCTTGGTCTCCTGTGCTCATGTCTCAGGTAGACTGTATTTTCAGGAAACATGAAAATGACTCCCCTTGCTGCTTAGTATTCACGTCACGCAAAGTGGGTCTGTGTTCCTCATTTAGCGGCGTACTGTACAGCTGGGGAGCTGTCCTGCGCACAGCGGAGGCTCTATGCAAATGACTGTGGATTTGAATGGAGATGGAGGTAGACACAAAGCTCAATTAGAGCCTGGAGAGAGGAAGACAGAGTGTGTGTGTGTGTGTGTGTGTGTGTGTGTGTGTGTGCGTGTGTGTGAGTGTGTGTAGGGGGGTCTTGATTCTGGTTGAGGGGGAGGGGAAAGAGGAAAAACCCTTTGGCTGCTTAATGCCAACCTGAAGAAAAGCAGCTCAGACACATTTGAATACAAACAAATGCAAAAGCAAGAAAAATGTAGTAAATTCTGCAGCTAATCTCAGAGGGGCAAAGACATCTCACGCTATGATGTATTTCAATCACTCTAGAAGATCCTGAATCATCCGTTAAACCCACAAAATAAAAAAGAGATTGGATTCT